>JASDQU010684285.1:3940-26179 GCA_032191745.1 Picea mariana | reverse complement strand
AGGTAGAGGCAAAGGTGGTTGCAAGACTCTAGTGTTTGCAACCATAGTTGGGACACATATCTATGATTATAAGACCTTAATAGAGAATTTAGCAATTATATTTCATCATTAATTACTTTGCAGATAAAATAGATCAACACAGTATTCATACATATTCAATAGATCCAAGCACCAAGCATACCAACATAGATCATATATGGCATTCATTCACATCATTCATCACTAAGATACCATATTAGATCCTTCTAAGCATACATTAGATCATTAAGAATTCAATCACATAGATAAGAGAACAACCATAAAGCACAAAGCAATCACAACACATGATATACATGGTTCACCCCCACTTTGAGGCTACGTCCACCAAATCTTCTTCTTTATTTTCTTCTTGCCAATCATCTACATGCACAGAGCTATGATATCTTACTTCGTAGAGGAGATATGCACATACTCCGCTAGATCCTCCTTCCCTAGGTTACATCACAAATCCTTCCATGGTCTCTTACAATCACTTGCACTTATCTCTACAAGTCTCACATAGTATGCACAAAGAATTTACAATCACCATCTGCACTTAAAACCTAGCACTTATCACAAGATTTTTCTTCGATCACATAGATCAAAAAACTTCTTATTTTACTCCCACCTGTGCTGCGAGAAACTTCTCTTGCTCTTGTTGGATCTATGCTTTCTCTTCTTCAAACTTAGTTTGGAGGGTATCCTTCTCTTGCTGCGCAACTCGACACTGTTCTATGACTACTTTTTGTACTTTCTTTAGGGCCTTTGTGGCCTTTTCAATTTCTTCCTATGCGCAATGAAGCTGGGCTTCAGTCGCATCATCTAGTCTACGGAGTTGGGCAGGTTCATCTCCCAACTCAGGTGCTTTTGATGCTGGGGGCGCAGTGGATACTTCACAAATGGATTGAAGGGCCTGTTGTACACCTCTGATTTGAACCTCAATTCTATCATACATCTCCTCATGCTTGGCTTCATGTTTTTGCAATATGTCTTGTGAGGCATCTGCTTTGGCTGTGATGATGAAGTCGAAGTCATCTATAGTGAGCAAATTATGCATCTTAGTTAAGGTGGCTCTAGATTTATTTTGAGAAGTGGGTTTCATGGGAGAAACCTTCCTTTTATTCAAGGGATCAGCCTCATCTATAGGATCCATAGGCAGCATTACTTCACCTTGCTTATATTGGTCTTCTTTTCTCTTTGTTTCTTCTACCTCGTCATCACCCCCTCATCTAGGTGATACTGAAATAGTTCCTTCCGATGTGCTGCTCATGTTCTAGACCTCCTTGGTATTCTTCCTTCTGCTAGGTCTAGGAAGATCCTTTGCTTCATGAGTGGTATCAAGCCTACTGATTAGTTCATGGTATGACATTTCTACGAGGTCTGCGGGGATGAAGAGTTTTGCTGACTATTCCTTAGTTGTCTCCTCGAGGTCCTCCTCTGTGAGCTTGTAGTATGACTGAATATCCTCTTTATGCTCATCTTCCCACATAATGATATATATGAAGTGTCTATCTGCGTGAAACTTCATGAGGGGTCGGAATCGATGCAGGGTGTTTGGTGTCATGCGAGGTTCAAATTTGATAGCCCTCTTAAGTTGGAGATAATATGAGTGAAAGACCACATTCGAATGCCACTGTTTTTCCATATCACTCAAGTACGAAAGCGTGGTGAAATTCATAGAAAGTGGCTAAAAAAACTCAATGTCCAAGAAGGTCGCACGTTCTAAGATCTCCCAAGCGGTGAATGCGATGAGGATCAGGAGCCAGCTAAAGTTGAACTCATACCCCTGATCCTGAGTTTCATGGTAGTCTGATTTGAGTTGATTAACTAGATACTTCACCCAGTTCATCTGTAGGCCTTCCACGCATTTCTCAGCGAGGTCAACGACAATCACTGTGACCTGCATGGGTCTATTCTTCCTTACTAGCTTTCCTGAAATTAATTGGCATGTTAGGCGGGCTGCACCATTTTGGATGGAGGCTAACTTGTAGCCTCGCATCCCCTTCTCAATATCATTGTATGTATCTTTAATCATTTATGCCATGGCATGGTTGAAAGCCTTCCCTGGGTAGAAGTCTTGCGGGTCAGGTCCTTACATGCTCAATTCAATGATCCTATGGATCAACATCAGATCAATTATGATACGTCTATCTAGCCATAGATAATCACCATGGTAACATGAGAGCAGGATCTTAACACATGTGTTAACCTCCTGGTGCCTTCCAAAGTGCGATATCTTCATTACATTCAATAGGGTGGTCTGTGTGAGATTCTTGGTCCATGGTTGGGGGATTATTTTCGAGTTCTTCCCCTTCATCCTAGTTAGATACTTGTAAGGAGAAATCATATTGTAATTCTTTCGGTCACCTAGGTTGAAGTCATTGAACTTCAACATCACGATCTTATCTTGTCACATCTTGACTACACATATCCCCTTTAGGATATATGCAGTAACCATGGTGTAATCAAAGTCCCTTAGGACACTGTCATGACTCGCCGCATAGGCTAAGGGCGGGATGTAGACGGGCAAGATGGTCGAGATTAACTTCATGTTTGCTAGATCATTTCTGTAATTGGTTCTCTTTTCTGTTGTTGGCTGGGATGGTCTGGATCCGCGAGTAGTTGACGAAGAGTTTTTCACTCCTCATGTCGATGAAGCTTGAACTCTTGTGGGCATCACTCTCTCAACCATCATGTCAATTAAAAATTCCTCGACTGAATTCTCCACAATGTTGAGCTCGTCCGACATGCATGCTTGTGATCAGAAAACTTGGGTGGATGGATGAGTGCTCAAAGAAATAGAATCGGTGTTAATATTAATAAGCACAATGTGGTAGTAATGGGTTCTCTTGTTAGCTCTGATATAATTCACAAAAGTGTTTCATGGTGCAATAGTTGACGGAATAAGTAGACACAATGTAATGGATCTCTCCAATGGATAAGAAGTTATCCATCAATGTAGTTGTGTCCGTTGCGACGCGTTCCCAATGGTTTAATGGTGAAATTTCTAGTCATAATTGTTGTTCTAATTGTTCTGGAATGTTGATCCAACAATTATAATTCTTCCAATGGTCATATCGCTTTGTCATGAAAAAGTGTTATGGGGCGTTGTTCTGGTATCCCAACGAAGTTCCAATTTTGCAAATCTTCCATCCACGAAGTTCCTTCTGGGTCCTTCTGTAATTTTTCGATATTTTCTCTCTTCTTGTTGAGTTTCCTAGCCTTCTTCCTGGTGATCGTTATCTTGGTATTCCTCTTTCCATTTTGATTCTTGTCTTCTTTTGGCATAGCAGCTTCACACTGTTGAGATTCTTTCATAGAATTAGAGAGTAATACTGCTTCTTTATCTGGGGTAGGGGCTCTACTTGTTTGTGAATTTTCTTGTTTTCTTTCAAATTCATGATCCAAGTTTCTGGTTCTAGGCAGCTTTGATCTGTTCTCCTTTTCTGCAATCAAGTGTGCTATCTTTCTAGTGATGAAATCTTTTAATTCCTGCTTTTTCTGTTCTTGGTCCTGCTCTTCTTTACTTCTGGTCTGATATTTCTTGATATAGGTTTTTCCTATTAACATAGTAAATGGAGATTTGTTTGCAATGAATCTAACAATCTCAAATTACTCCTATGTCGAGGCTCCATGAGCACTCATAGATACTTGGGTGAGCCTTCCACGTAGGGTTATGTACTTTACCCTGAATAGTCTTATTCCTCCCAATGAAGGAGTCATATCAAGCTTTCCTAAAGCTTCCCAAGTTCTTTTTGTCGTGAAATTTACATGTGTTTCCTCATCTAGAACACAGTCTATGTTGAACTCTCTTATTCTTGCTTATATGCATTATTTTTCTTTGAATATCTCTGATAAGTTGGTATCTTGGTGATCATTTAGGGTTTCTTTCATTTGTAGCAATACATCCTCTGATTTTTTCTAGTGTTCTTCCATTATCTAAGTGTCTTGAACTTTATTAGGGTCTTCTTGTGCCATATTCATTCTTTCAATCTTAGCAATCATTCTAGGGAAATCTAAAACTTCATGATCCATAGATTTACAACAAAGACAACTAGGTATTTTATCAAGGCATTCCTTAGCAACATGTCTCGGTCTTCTGACAATGGAAACAAAGGGTTAATCCTCTTTTTTTCTTAAATGATCCCCAACCTTTCATGTACTATGCATGAGGATCATAGTATCTAACCTGCAAACAATTCTTTCTAGGATCCTGCATCCATTTGTTAGTCGAAACATTCTTTCTATGCATAGGAATAACATATCTTTCATTATTTCTATCATATCTACTCATATCAAACCTTTTTTATTCTAGTTGTTCCATACTCTTCAGACTAGGATAACGTTTATCAAACATAACTAGATCCATACTCTTGAAACAAAAATTTCCACTAATCTTTCTTTCAACAGAGCACAAAGCTTCCAGATTTAAATTTTTTTTGCTATTCTTACCTTTACCAGAGCACAAATCTTCGAGATCTTACCTCTTTTCTTCAGATCTGACTTCTCCTCTTAGCACAAAGCTTCTCAATCCAAGTAGAGTATTGGGCACCAGGGAAACAGATCTATGCACAAAACTTTCATAGTTTTAGGTCAAATCTTCACATAGAGGTTCTTCTTCCTCAGTTCCCAACAATCAAAGTTTCAGGTCCAGCAACAGAACCATTTGTTAGCACAAGGGTAGACCCAAGGTTCAATGCTACAACAGTGCACCAAAAAAACCCTAACTACCAGCCCTTTCAACAACACTTGCGAAGTAGACGAAGTCTCACTCGAGGTAGAGGCAGGGGTGGTTGCAGGACTCTAGTGTTTGCAACCATAGTTGGGACACATATCTGTGATTTTAACACCTTAACAAAGAACTTAGCAATTATATTTCATCATTAATTACTTTGCAGATAAAATAGGTCAACATAGTATTCATACATATTCAATAGATCCAAGCACTAAGCGTACCAACATAGATCATATATGGCATTCATTCACATCATTCATCACTAAGATACCATATTAGATCCTTCTAAGGATACATTAGATCACTAAGCATTCAATCACATAGATAAGAGAACAACCATAAAGCACAAAGCAATCACAACACATGATATATGTGGTTTACCCCCACTTTGGGGCTACGTCCACCAACTCTTCTTCTTTATTTTCTTCTTGTTAATCGTCTACATGCACAGAGCTATGATATCTTACTTCGTAGAGGATAGGAGATCTTCACATACTTCGCTAGATCCTCCTTCCCTAGGTTACATCACAAATCCTTCCACGGTCTCTTACAATCACTTGAACTTATCTCTACAAGTCTCACACAGTATGCACAAAGAATTTACAATCACCAACTGCACTTAGAACCTAGCACTTATCAAAAAAAAATTCTTCGATCACATAGATCAAAAAACTGCCTCTTCCTACATCGCGTAGATTTCTATTTATACATGGGTAAACCCATGGGATGACATCCCCATACTTGTTACATAATACCAAACCCAAAAAGACCTAAAAGGGGGCCAAGATCTCGCGATCTCTACTTCGACTTACGCTCCACCTTCGACAGCCTATCGAAGTCCCAAAAGTAGGTCACTCATGACTAAGGGTCCTCAAAACTTGGTCAAGGGCCAACAGTCATTCTTCATGGATTTTTTCCATTCTCTTCTTTACCATTGAATTTTTCTTGGTCTGTAGTTTGATAACTATGGTTCTTAGACATAAATTGCCTATACTCATCAAACACTTCCTTTCCTAAATTCCTTGAACAATGAGATTTTATCCTGGGACCACAAACTGGGCATGCAAATTTACCCTTTGTTTGAAGACCTACAAGATACATGAATTAATGCAGCGAATTAGAGTTACAATTTAAAATAATGCATGATATTTTCAATAAATATATAATATAATATTAAATCACAAAAGAAAGTAACAATATACTGCAAAAATGTGTTAACCTGGGAGCATCATGAATTGTCCATGATAGTATTCCATGGAATTGAAATCGTTTTTTCCCTATTGGTCTAGAGATGTCATACATAGTGACGCCAGACCATAACTTCAACAACTCATCGATAAGAGGCTCAATATATACGTTCATATATTTAACCTGTTACTTACCTAATTGGTTCAACATACTGCATGATTAATTATACTTATCTAGATGTTGTTATATATAAAAGAAATAATTGCCATGCACGAAACAAAGAAATGAAATATCTCCTCATACTTTAAAGAAAATAAGAGATAATTAAATACCTGGAACAATCATTGTCAACATTGTGTGCTCTCTCTTTATCGACATCCAAGGAGGAAGTTTATTGTTTATAACAAAAATAGGCCACACGGAGTACGTAGAATGAATCTCTCTAAATGGATTGACACCATCAGCTACCAACTAAAGTCTAACATTATGAGGTTATTATTTAAATATTGGCCACTTTTCTATGATGTAATTCAATGCAGAACCATCTACAAGCATTCGAAGAACATCATCTCAAATTATTTTCTTTGCATGGAAATCCATAAATTGTGCTATACTTTGGCATTTGAACAACCGCTAGAAACGTGGAATTATCATAATATAACGAAGAACTTTGTGAGCCACCTTATTTGACACTTTATCGGTTTGATATATACATATTTGAAATTGTGGGCATTCATTTTCTAATGCATATTTTCCATATTATATGATATGATCATTAGGACATGCATCAATGGGCTGATAGTCCATTCCAATTTCTTTCATAATCACAGATATTTCTCGATATGTGCATGGAAAAATATTTGACGTCGATAATAGAAATTCACCTAACAATCTACAAAATTCAAAACAATAAGTCAATGTAAACAATATTAATCATCAATATCACATCCATACTAATTTACATATTAGAAAACAATAGCAATATATGAAAAAATTGAACCTTTTAAGTATTTGTGAACATGCAGGCATAAATAATTAACAAATTAAATACCTTAGTATCTATGTGAGGCATTTGTTTGATAAACCATTCAAAACCTTCAAGTTCACCAACAACAATATACCAGATAAAATATTTGTTGTTGAGCCTTCATAAAGAGGTTGGTGTGACTTCTCGAGTAGAGAATCAACATCATGACTATCATCTCGGTTGTCCTCATCCATTGGAGAAAATGTGTCTTGGATCAATCTATGTATCTCATCTTCCTGATTTGAATCACTAACGTTATCTCCATCCATATCATCATTAATAACTTGATCAATAGCTTCAATATTCTGATCTTGAATTTCATCACCCTGTAAAGGAGTATTTTTTCTAGTACTTGGCAGATAACTCTTTGGAGGTCAACATTTTGGGGGCATCGTCTATATATTTAAAAACAATGTAGAAAATTTAGTGTGTATGGAAAATATAAAAATCTTGATAAGAAATATTACTAAAATTCATGACATGATAACTATTACAGAGAATACATTAAATATTGAATCCTCTTACCAAGGGACGATATTCATAACCCCCTTCGGTGTGCCCCTTATCCCTACAATGTCTTTCAACTGTTTTTATTAAAAGTCTTTTTCTTTGCAAGCCCTTGCAATCATAGCAAGGGAAATAACATTTCCCATCGCCCCTTGCCTCTAATGTCTCTCTTAACCAAGCAAGCTTCCTGTCATTTTCATTCATAGTGACAAATCCTTGTACTGACAAGTAATTGTCTTACCTACACCATACCAAACAATATGTTTTCAATTTTTTATAATTTAGCTACTCCTTCCTGATATTTTAGCTACTCCTTTCGATTATGATATGTTTATTTATAGTGACCTACAATCTTCACAATTATTTATTCTAAGACATTTTGACATGCTTTTTTTTATTATTATCGATTAACTATTAAGATCGATATGCTTCAATTTTTACTTTGGAGTAGTCTGTATTGAATCACCATGGAAAATAATTACACATCATTTAACGAAAGTGGTCAAAATTTCTCAAACTTGAATCACTCGACACCATACACTAGCCTCTAAGTTGTTTTGTAGAGAAAATGTCAATCTTTGAAATTCACCACTAAAAAAAGAATGCCAACCACTTGTCATCAACAATTGGGTTGGGTTGGTTTAAATTATGACATGTTGATTTGCAACTACATACAATGGTCACAATTTTATGCTGCTTACAATGGTCACGGTTTTATTTTCTAAGACACTTTGGCATGTTCTCATTTTTCATTGTCTGACTAGTAGATTTCATCATGTTATCATATATTTCTTCATGAATTTTTTATATTTTAGCTACTCCTTATTAATAGTGTATAAACAAGTTACATCAACTACAAACTAGAGTTAATCACTACATATAGAATTGTGTGTGATTATAAAAAATTGAGAGAAACAACATCACATAAGAATACAATGTTATATGACTAACCTAACCTAATACTAGACTAAAAATATGACATTAATATATATAGGCACAACATCATAGAAACAAAAAAGTTAGAGAGATAACAAGGTCTCTAAGGGATAGAATTAGACCTAAGAGGATTTTTTTTCCACTTTCTATTTCAAACATTAGTCCAACCAGTAAAGTTGTTATGAGTTGGTGGTTTTGTAATACGGATTAAATTTACATAAGGAATTGTAGGCTCAAGTTAATCTAGATTTATAATGACATTCATTTTTAATGTTTGAATTGACTTATTGATGGAGTTATTTTCCCTCTTCTTAAAATACTTCTTTGGAAAATATTTTTCTTCACATTTCACATGAATTTCCATAGAATATACTAACTAGATCCAAAAACTAATGACATGAAATATGGTACTACACATATAATATATTATCAGGGAAAAAACAAGCTACATGAAATTTCATTTGAACAAAAATTTACAAGTTAAATGAGTACATCAATAAAAAAACATACTAACCTTGCAAGTTCAAAATCCAAGCTATGTAGATCGAGAATTGGATTTGTTCAACCCGTCGGTGACGAAAAAAATAAATAGCTCAAACAAAATCCATGAACAGTGTTGCAACTATAGAAATTGTGTCGCAAAGTCTCTTAAAGTCAGGTGTATATAGATCAACTAGTCAACTAGCCATTAGCAAATGCTTTTTGAGATAGGAAAGCATTTTGTGGCAACAACGACGAACTTTCATGGAAATAATGATGAACTTTTGTGGCAATAGCGATGAAAATCCAACCCAATTTTAAAAACCTATCTGTGGAAATAGCGACGATATGTCGTGGCAGTAGAGACGAAAATCCTGCCCTATTTAAAAAAAACATGAAAATAATGGAAACGTGGAAAACGTTCGTGGAATAATTTTCCCATATGTAGTAGTGGCACCAATAAACCTGAATAGCTATATAAAATATGAGAAATAGAAAAAATTATGTATTTATCGCACCAATGATGGAGAGAAAAACATCAATGGGATAAGAAGCAAGTAATAAACAGGAAGTGACTTAATATTTATGGTAATCGCTTACATTAAATAATATACATTTGGGCTCTTCCCATTTTTTGATCTCACTCACATTTGAATAAATTAAACCTTGCATGATTCAAGACAAAATCAAAGATAAATATGTGGTAAAAAGCATGAACACAACTGAAAACAAAAACATGCGTCAAAATTGCAGAAAAGCATGAGAATCGTGTTGGGTTTCATCTACTTATCCATTTTGTGTTAGGTTTTAGAGTCATGTTGGTTTTTTGTTGGCCCTCGACCAATTTTTTGAGAGAAAATTGGTCGTGTTTGACCATTTTTAGGACTTTGACAGGATGGTCGAAGATGGGGCGCCCAGGCAGAGCTGAGATCGCGAGATCTCACTTGTTTTGTGGTTTTTTTGGGATTTTGGGGTTTATGTAATGGGTATGGGATGTCGGCCCATGGGTTTACCCATGCTTAGGCCTTTTTGTAATGTATAAATAAGTAGATAGGACTTAGAGTGAAGGTAGTCTAAGTTGGCTTCATGCAAGAATATGTAAAGGTTGCTAAGTGCAGAGAACAATTGTTGGATTTTGTGCATACTGTGTGTTGAGACTTGTAGGGCTAAGTGAAAGTGATTGTAAGAGGCTTTGTGCAAAAAAAATTTGTAAGGCTCTGTGCCTTGACCTTATTTTGAGAAAGGTGGATCTAGTGCATTGTGCACAAATCACCTTTCTAGTGCGAAGTTGGCTCTCTGGCTTTGTGCATAGGAGCAGGAGAATTTAAGAATATTGAAGGAGACTAATAAAGAAGAAGAAGAAGTTGGTGGACATATATAAAGGAGTCTTTATATATGTTAGATATATGTATGGATTCTTAGTGCTCTATTGAAATGAATGCTAGATTTGATTTAATGCTATGTGCTAAGTGATAGGAAGCATTAGATCTGATTATTACTGTGTTTTTCTATACTTAGGGTTTGATTGTGATGTGAATGAGAATACTAATATAATGCATATTGTTGGCTAAGTGCTCTGTTAAGTGTTGTAATCACATAATTGTGTCCCAACTAGGTTATAGACACCTAAGTCTTGCAACCCCCCTGCCTCTACCTCGAGTGAGACTTCATCTGCTTCCCAGGTGTTGTCAAAAGGGCTGGTAGTTAGGGTTTTTTTGGTGCATTGTTGAAGTGTTGAACCCTAGGCCTAACCCTGTTCCAACAAATGGTTCCATTGCTGGGACCTGAAACTGTGATTGTTGGGAACTGAAGAAAAGAGAAAGCTCTATGCATAGAGATGTTCTTGTAGTGTGTAGTATTATATTTGACTTGCGAAGCTATGTGATAAGAGACAAGCCCGATCTAAAGAAAAGACGTAAGATCTTAAAGCTTTGTGATCTAGTAAAGGTAAGATAAGTGGAATTTTTTTTTTCAAAAGTATGAATCTAGGTATGTTTGATAGACTTTGATCTAGTCTGAAAACTAGGGCACAATTAGAAGAAAGAGTTGATATGAATAAATCTAATATAGATAGAGAAAGATATGTTATTCCTATGGATAGAAAAAAAAATTGGACTAATAAGTGGATGCAGGAACCTAGAAAGAATTTTTGTAGATTGCAAGTCCAGCATTGTGATCCTAGTGCACAATACAAGAGAGGCTGGAAGTCATTTAAAAGAAAGAGAGGATTGACATTGTGTTATAATTGCAGAAGATCGAGACATCTTTCTAAGGAATGCCCTGGTACATGCCCTATTTGTCTCTCTTGTAAATCTATTGGTCACAAAGTTGAGGATTGCCCTAAAATGATTTCCAAAGTTGAAAAGATGAACATAAGAAAAGAAAACTATGAAGAAGATCAAGAGACTAAGGATATGTTAGAGAACCGGAAAGAATTAGAGACTATGTTATTACAGATGAAAGAAACATTGAATGATCACAAAGACATCGGTTTACCATAGATATTAAAAGAGAAGCAGTGCATAGAAACACGAATAGGAGACTTTGACATAGACTGTGTCCTGGATGAAGAAACACATGTGACTATTATGCCAGAAATCACTTGGGAAATTTTGGGAAAGCCTGTTATGGTTCCTTCATTAGGAAGGATAGCATTGTTTAAAGGAAATATGATAACCCTATGTGGAAGAGTTAATAATGTACCAATGATTTCTCATGAAACATAGACCGAAGAAGAATCTAAAATCATTAGGTTTGTTGATAACAATGCTCCTTTGCCACTTTTGTTAGGAAAGACCTGGATTGGGAAAGATCAGATCCAAAGGAAATCAGAGGAGGAAACTACAAAACAAAAAAAACAATAATTAAGGGACTTCATAGCCAGAAAAATAGCACGGCTAATAGAAGAACAAAAGGATAAGTTGAAGCAACAAAAGGACAAAGAATTAGCTGTCAAAGTTGAAAGAACACAAGAAATCTTAAAGAACCTATCCATCCAGGAAAGAAGTGCTCCCACCCCAGAAATAGTAAGAGAAGAGGTATTGCCTTTGAACCCTTTGAAAGACCCTCATCAACATGAAGTTACTACGTTAAGAGAAGATAATAATAAAAATGGAAAGAGGAATCTAGAGACTTAGATCACAGGAAAGAAGGCAAGAAAGATCAATAAGAAGAAAGAAAATTTAGAAAAATTGTGGGAAGTTCCAGAGAAGACTTGGCAGAAGGTAGGCTTGCAGAACTTGAACCTCGCTAGAATAGTAGAACCACGGAGAATGGGACTTCACCACAGGGAAGCTATATGACCGTTGGAGGTGTCCCGACCATTAGAATGACGCTCTAAAACAACTATAAACGTAGTTATTTATGAAAATATTTCCATTTGGCCATTGAGACCGCACCATAATGGATGGATTTGTATTGATTGAGGCACTCCTACTTGTTGGAGGAATCTGTTATGAAATTGCTTATTTAACCCGTCGGACACTGCGCCAAGACCACTTTTTGCAAACCGAGATATTCAAGCTCACAAAGAATTGATTGCATATCGTGTTGTGTTTTCTAGACCTCATTGTCCATTTGATTACCTTTTCTGTCTGTTCACCTACCTGATCCTCTTGATTACAAGTGTGAATGTCGAGCGAGCATAGCGCACTAGAGAAGTATGTGGAGGATATTTTGATTGACCTCATGGTTGAGAAATTCATGTCTACAGGAATACAGGCATTGTCGACGGGTGCATTGCAAGCATCCCCCTCAACTACATGTCAATCTAGCCGAGCCGCTACTGAGAAATGCAACAAGAACCATGATGATCTCACAAATGCAAAGTAGATCCCATCAGTCTTATTAGATTATCTACCACCTTTGGCTGGTGTAGTTAGCCATGATAGTTTCCTGCGTGAATTCAAATACACGATGATCATTGTGTACCTCTCGAAGGGGATACATGCAATTAGACCTCAGTTGGGACTGATCCCAGCTCTCAAGATCAATGACTACAACCTAGGAGACTGGAAGAATTACGCAATGCTCACACCACACAAGTACCTAATGAACATGATTGGGAAGAATCTCAAGATAGTTCCCCATCTGTGAATTAATGAGATCGCACGGTCGAGGATATTGAATGTGATGAAGATTCCCCACTTTGGCCGACATCAGGAGGTTAACACTTGCATTAAACTCCTCCTGTCATGATACCATGGAGGGTATCTATGGCTTGACAGGTGTGTGACTGTGGATCTGGTGTTGATCCACCTGATCAATTGATTGAGCATGCAAGGACCAGACCCTCAACAGTTCTACCCAGGAAAGAATGCAGATCGCTCCCTGGCACAACGTATAAAGGAAGCCTATGGCTATGTAGAGAAGGGGAAGTGAGGCTATAAGGTATCCTCTATACATGATGGTGCAGTGTGCCTTACTTTCCCACTAATCTCTTGCAAGCTCATCGGAAAGAACCATCTGAGACAAGTCACAGGGTTTGTAGTGGACCTTGCAGGGAAGTGTGTCAAAGGAATACATATGAACTAGGTGAGTTACCTCATCAATGAGTTGGAGAAATACTATCACGAAGCACATGACCAAGGATATGAGTTTCATTTCAGTTGGTTATTGATTTTAATTACATTTTTATCCTGGCAAATACTAGAAAGAGCAGCCTTCCCAGAAGTTGAGCAATCAGAACTGTTGGATGCATGGTTTGCCACCTTGTGGTATACAGACAATATGGTGAAGCAGTGTAAATCGAATGTGGTGTTCCACACTTACTACCTACAGCTAAAGCATGCCATTAAAGCATTCCCACAGATGACCTAGAATACTTTGCATCAATACAGGATACTAGCGAAGTTCTTCGCAAACCAACACTTCATCTACATCACCGCACACAGAGAATGAAAGTAAGGAGGAGCTGCAGTGTTATTATAAATTGACCGATGAAGACATGGCAGAGATCACTAAGGAATGGCCAGCATAATTCCTTGCATCAGTCGAAGATGTAGAACTCTCCGACCCCAACATCATCAGAAGTCCTTTGGTCACCCAGACTGAGTATGATGGACAGAGCAGCCTAAAGAAAAAGAAGAATAAGGAAGAAGTCTAAGACACAGAAAATGATGAGGAGGATAGTGCATCAGATGAAAGTAGGATTGATTCAACTACAGGTGGAGGAGGAGACGAAGTGAATCAAGAGGAAGGAGGGGAAGAGGGAGACAAACAAGAAAAAGATGAATTGACATTGTTGAAGGATCCCATCACTAAAACAGAAGCATCGTAGAAGAGAAAGGTTTCCCTAGAGAAACCTTCGGCAAGAAAGAAGGCATGCGCCAACAAGCGTCATTCAAAGAATGTGCTCACAGTGAATGATGTTGATCTCATCATCGCAGTCGTAGAGGAAGATTTAGAAGACATATTTGTTACAAATTATTTTCATCATCCCTATGACCATTAATGATGTAAACCTATTTTTTGCCTTCATAGGAGTCAGTGGTCTGAATTCCTGAAGAAAGAAGGGAGAAGAATGTTTTCTAAGAAAATAAGTTGTGTTTTCCTCTATAAAAATCCTATTAAAGAGGATTTCTGCAGGCTGCTCTATACACAGGGTGCAGAAATGCCTGTTTTCCACAGGTTTCACTATAGCTATGGTGAGGAAATTCTTTAGTTTCGTAGGTTGCACTATAGTTAGGTTGCGAAGTTTCTGCAGGTTTCTCTATAGATAGAGTGCGACGGCCTTTGTACGTGAGAAAAACGAGTGTATTCTTGATGCTTCTAGAAGGAGAAACTTCTATGGTGAGGTGGCCTCCCAATAGTTTGGATATTACTCACTTCCATGATTTAGTGGGATCATTCTAACCTCCTCACCTTATCATCTTCATCTTATAAAACTAGAGGAGCTCTCATGGAGAAAGTTAGCCTGAGCCTGATTGGGTTGGAAATTTATTGATCCTTTGAGATTAGAAATTCGGCTTGAGATTGTTAGCTTGGTATGTTGGATTTGAGATTTTCTTTGTCAAGATATATTGTGAGTAGCTATCAGATCCATGGTCTCAGAATCCTTGAAGAAAGAATTGTGTGGGAAGCAAGTAATTGTTGGAAGGAACCTTACGACATCAAGGCATCTGGTTGTAATCTCTCTTCCTATTATTTAATATAATACAGTGGCACGCTTCTTTCCCATAGAATTATCTTTATTTTATTGCTTAATTCATTGATCATATGCATAGGTTGTCATTGAATATACGTTTACTTCTTTCACTTTGGTTGGTTTGTGTCTCACTACAGGATCAGTATTACAAGAGCACCAAAGTGAAACAGGAAAAATAAAGACATAAGGAAGTGACACTTAAAGATACGTCTCTCATATTTTGTTTGTTAGTAAATTCGATGATTAGAGCCTAGGTAAAGCACCATGTTATGTCTTGTTTTGTTCTAGATCGAGGGGGATCGATTCATGTCTTCACTTAACGATTAGCCCGATAAAAAAATTGGTGACCGTAATGGGGAATGGATTTTTTTCCTATTTTGTCTTACTTTCTTTCTTTCATTGCTTAGTTTCTATTTTCTGACTCATTGAGAGATCCAGCTTGATTCTATGATCGTTAAACTTCACTGTAAAACTTTCTTAATTTTTAATTTTTTCCATTTTTGTTTGATTTCAGCACCCTTCTTCGAGGAGAAGTGTGGTGACTTGGTATTTTCGCACCCTACCTATTTAGACAAGTGTAGAAAATCTACACTGTACCCATATCTGGCCTATGACAATCCAATATTTACACACTATGTTAAGCTTCCTGCCTGCGACGATTGTGAAAAAAATTGTTTTTTGGAGGTTTTCCCTGCCTAGATCTGTGACATGGTTCTGGGGTGATTTGTTGGGTTTGATTATGATCTGTTTATAGTCTTCTTGACATATTTGAAATTGATTTTAGCTATCTTTGCTTTGTTTTATTTTGAAATATTTGATCTCTTGCTTCAAGTGTCTTTCTATTGCAAAGCATTGTTTTTTCTTTAGAATTGTTTGGTGAGAGAACTTCTTTTTCTTTTATTGAATAGTTCTTGTTAAAAGAGAAAATTGTTTGGGTTGCTTTGTTTCATTTCGATTTGATATTGTTTTTATCTATCTTTGAAACAAAAAGTTTTAATTTCTTGCTTTATATTAGATGGGGGCATTTTTGCATTTGAAGTAGCGAAATTGCATGATTCTTAGCATTTTTTGGTCTTAAATTCTAAAATTTTGGGGGGGGCATGAATCGTGTATTGGTGTACAATCTATTTGTCTCATTTCTTGAAATATTGATATTGATGAATTTAAAAATTTTGGGACATTGTGCATATGGGAATGATAAATGTTTTCTCCTTCTCATAGCATAGCTTTCATCGAAAGGAAAAGACTGCATATTCATCTCTTTGTATAACTTTTGAGTTGGTCAAAACACCATATTTTTCACGTCATCTTCTTTTTGAGTAATAACAGCCATAAAATAAAGTGCTTATAAAAATTGATTAGACATTTTTATGTTTTCTGGTAGAAAACCTACATTAGATTAGTTCTAGGGATTTGGAATAGGTGTGAAAGATAACTTTCCAAAGCTACAAAAAAACATAGAATCTTGAGTTAGGGAGCGGTGAAATCCACTTATTACATTTTTTCCTGGGAAGCCCTTCTAACACAAGGGTCAATCATGAGGTTGCATTGAGACTGGAAGATTTACTCACCCTGCTTTTTTGGTATTGGTGTAGAGATTACGCATATTATGGGGGTCGCTTGAAGGTATACCCACAATGATGAGTGGAAGCCTTTCAAGTTGATTTTGGGCTAGATGCCCTACCTTTGCACATGGATCGGACTATCGACTATTTCCCTAGGCATCATTGTAGTAGTTTGTAACCTTAGTGGCCTATCTATTTAGGGTCTTTACAGAAGGTGACTGTGGAGGGGCAAGTCTTCACAGTACCTGGAATCGACGTTGGCCAAACCCACTCAGGCTCCTTGGAGGGTATACCCATGATTGTGTGTGGGAGCTTGCACCAGGTTGTAAGTCTGTTAAGCAGGTCATCAATGTAACTTTTCCACCTGCTCTATCTCAGCCCCTTATTACTTTGTTCCCACGATGTTGGATTTCATCACCAACTAGTGTGCTCATTGTGAGAAGGTTTTGTTTTCTTACTAGATTTTTAGTGTGTGTTGTTTATTCTCCCTAGAATACTCTAGGTTGGATATTTATTAAATGGCGTCCATTCTTGAAACAACCAATGAAGGAACCCTTGTTCCAAGGGAACCTTTTTCTTTTCCTTCTTACGTGAACATTGGTCCTCCTCACATTGATACTTTGAGCCTTCTAGGTCTCACAATTGGATTACCAGTATGGTTTTTTTCCACTCAGGTAATACTGAATGCAGCTTGTGATTTTGTTGTAAGCACTTCCCCCCAAGAACATCAACCTCATGTTGATCCTTTGCCTTCTTCACTAGTAAGATCTTATTCACCTTCTCCACTAGCAAGGTTTTCTTCCATTTCATCTTCTTTGTCAAGTGAAAGCTCTGAAGCTAGTAACTCAGTGAATAAGAATAAGAAGAAAAGGAAGAAGAAGAAGAAGAAAAATAAAAAAGGATATAAAATTCCAATCACTGTCGGATGTGTTGGAAAGAAACCAGTTACTATTGATCGTGCTGGGAGTGTTGATGATGTCAAGATCACCCAAAGAACCCGTAAACCCAGGTACCCTTGCAGGCTTTGTAAGGGTAGCCATCTTCTTAAGGATTTCCCTCGTCTATTCAAGGTTATAGAAGTATGGTCTACACACCCTCGCCAACCCATCTCATCATCCTCTGAACAACATGTTTATGACCTCCCGTCAACTAGTCAAGATACCATTGAGAAGAAGAAACGTAGAGTCAAGTTCTCGTGTATGTTATGCAAAGGGAGTCATCTCACTCACCTTTTCCCTCATATGGATGAAGCCTCGAAATAGTGGAAGACATGAATGTTTCCCAGCCTCAAATTCCATCTTCTTATTGCAAGCTTACTATTGACCCACCTATAGTTGATGGAATGATGAATCTGGTCCCTTCGTCAGTCAATCTGGTTGATCATGTAGTCAATTTGGTTACATCCTTAGTTGAACTAGTTGACAAAGTGGTCGATTCGATCCCATCTTCGATTGACCCCACTCTCCTATTAGAGAGTAAAATCCAAGTGGTCGATCCCATTTCATCCTCGGTCAACCCCACTCTCCTGCTAAAGAGTGAAACCAAAGCAGTCGATTTGTTTTCACCCGTCGACCCCATTCTCCTCTTGGAGAATGAAACCCAAGTGGTCAATTTGATCTCATCATTGATCGATCCTACTCTCCTGCTCGAGAGTAAACTCGATACTACCCACATTTTTCTTGTTGATATAGACTCTATCATGTCAGGGGGGATTCCTCCTTTTCCCGTGGAACCCCCTCCAAGTAATGAGGTCATCGTTTTCAATTGGGGTGTGCTAACTGGACCTTGTCTTCCCTCTCACATTCCTTTCCAGATTACAATACAGGTTTTTGGTTGAGATGTTCCTCAGACACTGATAGATGAAGGTGTGTCCATTATTATTTTGTCCTCTTTTGCTTGGAAAGATTTGGGTTCTCCTCATCTTGCACTGGTTACGTAAAATTTGTTAGCTTTTAACAAAAGAACCAGTCAACCTTTAGGAACCCTTCCTCAGTTTCCTGTATCTTTGGGAGGGAAAATTGTCTTCATTGACATCATGGTATTCCAAGACCCCTTGGATTTTTCTTTACTCCTTGGGCGGGATTATTTCTATGCCATGAAAGTTATTGTGTCCACTCTTTTTCATGTGATATATTTCCCTCACGATGGAAGAATTGTGACTATTGATCAACTTTCCTTCATCGATCTTGACTGGATTACCTCCCTAAATGGTTCTTATATTCCGACGGTATTGTCCCCACTACATGTTAATTATGTGGCATTGTCTCCCATGACTTTAGCTTCTGATGATTTGGATCCAGTAGTTGACATGGTGATCTCTTCGATAAGGTTTTTAGAGCTTGATCTCCTTACCCCTGTCATGACCCTCGACATGGTGTCCTTCCAGAGTGTGTCTTTTCTGTTCAATGAAGATCTCTTGGGAGCCATGACTGAGTTTTTTCCCTTGATATGTTGTCCTTCCAGAGCACTATCCTCTTGGAAGTCATGATCAAGAAGAGAGTTTTTGAGCATGGTTTTCTAATTTCAAGTCATTAAAAAATGAAACAAGCCATGAGCATAGTTTTATGATTCCAAGCTCGTTAAAAATGAAACCAATTATGAGGATAGTTTTTCATATTTGTGGAAACCTCATTAAAAAACGAAACAGAGGTAATGAGCATAATTCCCATTTTTGCATCAATCTCGTTAAAAAATGAAACAGAGGTCTAGGGATTGAACCTGAATTCTTGAGCATAGTTCCTATTCTTCTGTCAAGCTCGTTGAAAAATGAAATAGTTGTTCCCCCTCTCTATTTGAGTCAAGTCCTTCATCTAGTATTTGAAGCTTCATTTCAATCTCCTTTGAAGTTGGATGAAACGAAGCTTGGGAGGCATTTGCTTCTAGCCTATGGACTTCATGCTGAAGTTGAGCCACTAGCTTCTTAAGCTGGAAGCTAAGTACCAACCATGCATTGGGAAGTCGCAAGAATAGGTTTTACTTTGGTTCAAGCTTGTGTAAAAAGGAAACCACCTACTTCAAGAATAGTTTCCTCTAGTTCAAGCTTGTGTAAAAATGAAACCAAGTCCAAGCATAGTTTTGGCTAGTTTTAAGCTTATGTAAAAAATAAAATCTATCCCAAGCATAGTTTTTTTTTGTTTTAAGCTTGTGTAAAAATGAAAACAATATCGAGCTTAGTATTTGTTCTTTATCATGCTTGTAAATCAATGAGAATGCAACCGAGCAGAATTTTATCACTTTTTTTGAATCATAAAGGTTATACGAAAAAGGAGCCCCTTGGAGTTCCCTTTAAACTCTTTTTAGACTCTCTAAACATGAAAAGATTGTCAAGCGACCTTGTTCTTTTCACAATCATAAATGTATTTGAAGAAAATGTCTAATGAGTAGTAGGTTATCTCTTTTTCGATATCGTCAGACTAACTTACGAAAAAGAAACTGAGAAAGTTCTCTTTAAGTGTTTTTCAGACTCTCTAAACATGAAAAACCCTCAAGTTTTCTATATTTGGACTCGTTAAACAAGCATCGAAAGGCCCATATGGGACCTATTATCGCACAATTTGTATCTAGGAAAGAGGCTATAAGATTGAAGGCCAAACTGGCATAACAAGAACCTACCCACCCAATGTCACCACGATGGGGACGTTCTTTCTCTTTAGGGAGGTTAGGCCCAGGGGAGACATCCCCGGTGACCTGTGGTTTTGAAGAGGAAAAAGGATAATAAGACCCAGATAAGGCTTTCCCACTTCACAAATCACCACCCAAACAGAAAGTCCCAGCTAAACAACCAATAATAAAGTAAATCCCCAATGAAGAACACCTGCCTAGAATAAGACAACAAAAAATAGATATATGCAAGCTATATTTCAATGGGTTAGTACTTCATAAGACTATCTAATAAATATATATAAGCAATCAGAAATAAATGTTGACGAAGTCAATCTTTACCCATAGAAAATAAAAAAATATAACACTTCACCAATAAATATTGGAACGATGTGGCATTCAATGCAACCAATCAACACTGCATTTAACAAATGCTTTAAACCACCATTCAATTTCTCATAAAGTAAAACGTTGCTGCAATAGAGATGAAATATCCAATGATGATGTCAGCAACTTAGGGTTAGTAGGTTAGGGTTTGAAATTTGAAGAATTTAGACAGTTGTTTGACCAACTTCACTTCAACGTTAGAGGACTTTTAGATCAGTGCCTTAGGGTTTAATGGAGTCATAAGTGAAGTACACAAAGGTTGAAGGATGAAATATTTCAAGGACGAGAGGGAAGATTTTTGAGGTATTGCAAAGAAAAGACCTCAAAGTCAAAACCCTAGGGGAGAGAGGCTCAGTCCGATGTTGCTAAAGCAAGGCCTCGTTCTCTCTCCTCCTTCCCAGAAAAATGGCTAGCTCAAGAATAAAAATATAACCAAAACAAAAGGGTTTGATCAGGTGAGGTGTTGCTACAAAAGGGCCTTTTAGAAAACCATAGAAAGAGTATGGCCCTAGTGTAGTAGACCTAGGCCAGGGATGTCTTACTCTTCTTGGCTTTCAATTGGTATGACTAGAAAAGAGGAAGAAGAAATAGGAGTGTAGCTACGGCTAGGCTCTTTCTTCCTTCTTCAATGGATGAAAGTTTCTCTATCAGGGGACATGAGACAAGGACCTACTTGTGTGCTTGTTACCTAGGGTTTTGATTCATAAAAATCATAAATACATGCAAGAAATTAGACTACAACCATTCATTCAAGAAGTTTTGCAGAAAAATACTTACAATTCACCAAGAAATAACCATGCAAACCGTAGTTGTAACACCTTCCTTCAAGAGAAACACCATAAATGACAAAAATCACTTCCTTCAACAAGTGCACATCACTCAATCCATCCAAATACACAAGAGAGGGTGCCAATTTCTTACCTCGCTAATGAGTGAGTAAGTTGTGATGATAAAATGAGACTCAAAATCCCTCATTTATACAAAACATTGACCTATTTTTACATTTTTAGGTCAGGTAAAAGGCCGACAAGGCCAACACATAAAATCATATTGTTTTACATTAAATTCTTAAGTTAAAACTCTAATCAATAAAAAAGGTAAGATGTCACCCCTTCCTAGGGTGACGTTAGCCCCTATTAGGGAAGATGTAGCCTCTTGAAGCAAGATGTTAGCCCTCATTGGGATCCTCCAAGCTGCCACACATGCCAACTACCCTGTCTATATGCCAACATGCTCATGATGACATCATAAGCCTCCTGGTGACGTCTTGGGCCATCTAGAGCCAATGTTCCTCTGAAAGTGGGTCAATCCCCCTAGGCCAAGCAGTGTCGGGGTGTCTCTGGTGGAACGTTCTCTTCTTCTCTAGTGGAAAGTATCTGATCATCCTATGTTGTGTCTCTGCCCCCTGATGGGGTCTCAACATCCATCTGGTGGGCTCTTCAACCCCATGGAGGTCTGAACTGATCATCTCCCCATGTGTACCAGTACAAATGGTACATGTCCATCGGGCATGGTCCTGCACATCAAAAGCTACACCCTCCATGGGCTCATCAGTCACAAGGATCACAGTAATGTCAATCAAATCTCATCATTAATATTATTAAACATATGCATAAAATCCCTAATACATCTGTCAATAGCTCAAAGACAT
>JASDQU010684284.1:44927-66568 GCA_032191745.1 Picea mariana | reverse complement strand
TTGTTTATCCAGGAGCAGTTCATCCTTTTCTAGCTCACAACCATGATTGAGGATAAACCATACATGTTTACGAGTGTTAAATCCTTCTGGAAGGCATTTTATGCAATTGATATGATCACACAACACTCTTTGTGTGAATTTTATTTTAATGATTTTATTCTTCCATATGAAAGAGATTTTAACCCTATTCCCTACATAGGAGACCTCCAATTGTGATATTTTTTGTCCTACCTTTTGCACCAGGTTAAGTGGAAATTGTCCCAGGAGAGTGTAGAAAGGAACCAGGCCACATTTGAGTTTAGGGTTAGGGAAGAGCGTATTCACGTAGATGATGTTATTAGGGATCAACCCATGATTACCAAATCCCCTGATCTTTCATGGTTGGTTGCAAATCTTCAAGCATAAGTAATTAATCAGTGTGTTGGTTGTATCAATGATATAGCATCTGAGGCCTTATAGGGTTGCAAAAGAAGATGGGAGTTATCTACAATGGAAATTAAAATTAGGGAGCCCTTTGCATTTCCAAAACTTAGAAGAGCCATGGGATGATTGAATAAGTACATCCAATGTATTGAATAGAGATACCCTTGGTGGATTGGCCCGAAGTTTTATTCTCCTCTAATCTAGTTTCCTATAAATAAGTATTGCCCCATGTATGAATTGAAAAGAACAAAGCAGTACTAGGATGAAAAAGTTAGGATGTTACTGGGATTTAGGACCCCTAAGGAAGATACATATGAGGGTTATCAACTTATCACACTGCATGAGACCTTCTCTTAGGCTAATGAAGATCTCACATAGAAATTGGTTTCTTGAGGCTGACATGCAACAGGGCTAGTTGAGGGGAGATGTTGGGCCTAGGATTTGTACCCTTTTTTCCATCCATGTACTCTATTTTGGTGATACTTTAAGTCATCTTTTACCCTCTTTTGACAATATCTTGCATGTGACTTCATGTTTTAACCCAAGGTACAACCTTTTTATGAATTGCATTATTTAAGTAGTAATATGGGATGTTAAGTAGTTTCCTACTTGATTTCAGGTTTACTAATGAGATGGATTGGAAGCATATACTTGCAAGATGGAAACAATTTGTGTTCATTCAAGTATTTGATGTTGTTACTCCTTCACGAGCTCATATGGTGTCCCTTTTGATATGTTGTTACTTCTAGACGTTGTCACCCTTTGAACCATGATGTTTCCACTTCCACAATCGCGTTGATACTTGAGAATTTGGTCTTTGACCAATGCTCAAGTATAGGAGGAGACAAGCGCCAACGTGGAAAGGATGAGTCACCAGAAGAAACGAGATTACCAGCTGTTGCAACTATTTGTGGTTGTGATAATATACCAGAATTCTCTATTTTGTACATCGGTTGTAACAAAACGAATGTGCAACAGATCTTCTGCTATGTATTGATCAGAACCGATATTCTATTTTGTAAATATTGTTATATAGAAATGTATAAATAATAGGAACCCTCTCAGGTTGGGGAGGTTGGAAAAAGAAAGGAACAAAGCGTGTAACATGAATTTGGTGAACTTGTTGTATCATCTCTTTTATATAATATGAGTATATTGGTTCATGCTATATGAGCATTAATTTGTGGTTTTCTTCAACAACCCTGGTTGGTGAAGGAAGGGCCCCCTTCGCTAATCAAGTGTTGCAGTTCCATTTTATTTATTAGGTAGATTTGTTACAGTATGTTTTCATGATTCTAGTTTCTATAGTGATTATTGGTCGGTGTGGATTTTTATTTATTCTTGAACATTTTTAATTACATGATTTGTTGCTTGCAAATTTTGGTTGATTATTAGCAGGAATCGAGGATCTTTGTTATTGTTGTTACTTCTGTTGGTTGGAGTTTCATTGTGGTTTTGTTACACCATTTGGATTCTTCATTAACATATAGTCTTTCTTATTAAAATTATAACATGTGCATTCTCTTTAAAATCATCGTAAGTCCAAGATTGGTCAAGAAGTATTGTTGGATTGTTTTCTATTTGCAATTTTTATTTCCTTTCATCAAGAGGGGTGTGGATCGAGAGTGATTCCATTTTGAGTGTTGCATGAATTGAATGTGGTTTTCTTTTCAGTAAGGAATTGTTTGGATTAAGTGTGATCTTCCCTTTCCATGATTCTTCACAAGATTTTGCACAGAGTGATTTGAAGTGTGTTTATTTCAAGACAGACTAGATTTATTGAGATTTCATTCATTTACTGCACGATAATGAATTACTAACACTACAGAGGAAATTGTAGACTTTGCATAGACTTTGCACATAGCCTTGAAATAAAAGATGACCTATGGTTTGATAATTAATGTAAAGTGATATTAGTTGTATCAGATATACATTCAAAATCCACAATAGATTTATCAACAAAAAAAATTGTTTGAGTACCTTGCCCAAATACTTGAGGGTTTGTTCCACCCTCAAATCCTCCCCTGACAGCATACTAATATTTTCCCTTCTCTATTTCATTTCCATTTATACCCTCTTTGCCTTTGGAGCCTTAGATCTACACTAGTGATTGTGTTCCACTCTCTTCTCCCCACTTAATGCATCCAGACATAGACCTTTTCCTTGAAATCCCAAACCCCACAAACACTACTCTATGACTGGTAGGTTTTCCAAATTGTTTAGATTTTGAAATGGAGTCCAAACTCCAACTCAACTTCCTCTCCACTCTAAAACTCTAAATTGCCTCTACACTCTAAAAACCTTTTCCTGCAAATTGATCCATTAGGACCTACATCCTTTAAAATCCCACCATTCAATCCTACCTTAGATTTATTTTCAAGTGGACACCTACCCATACTAATTCTTTTAGGGATCCTGGCAAAGCTTACACGATACGTCAATCACTCCTCCAATTTATTCATTTTTGCAACATTTTTGGATGACTTCTCCCTAGAAAAAGTGTTCCTCGTGGGATGCAAAACCTTATCCCCATCATAAACATTAAACATGTTGTCATTGAATAAACAAAGACATGTTGACCCTTGAAAGGATATTGAGGATATCAAGCAATTCTTTGTTGCCCTACTTCCAAAACCCTCCTCGGGTCATTCCATCATAAAACGTATGTCTACTTCAACAATATTCACCATTATTTTTACGCCGAAAGGCGTATGCCTATTGGAGATGGGCACAATTAATCACCTTTTAATCTAAAATTCTAATTTGATGGCTAACAATTGAAGATGTTGGCATATTCTTAGTCGTCCTCCCAAATCAATGAATGTGATTTACTCTTTATAACTTCCTTGTATTTTTGAATGCATCAGTTAATGTGTTTACTTTTTAACATTTACCTAATCATATTAAGAAATTATTGTACCACCATATGATTGCCACATTTAACTAATTAACCTTTGGAATTACCACATTTAATTTTTGGATTTCCTCAGCTCTATGTGCGTTTCAACTATCCATGCGTTTCATATTGGATCACCCAACCGTCTTATTTCGACGTTCACCAGCCACTTTGCGGATGTGCTAATTTTAATTAATTATGTCGATAGGTGTCCCTATATTGGAAATCAGGTTCCATAATTTTAGTGTTTTAAATAATACAAATTATGTGGATGGTTGAGATTTAATGAAGCCTAAATATTCTTAGTCTTCCTCAAGAAAAGAGGGATCATATTCAACACTAAACCTGATATGTCGTGTTTTCTTCTTTTTTCATTTTTTCTATCTCAAAATACCAATGGACATGGCCAAGTGTCTGTGTCTTATCCCACCATTTCGATGGACCTAGAGTGGTCCATCGTTTCACTTTAATGGCAATGCATTTCAAATTCTCTCCATAGATCTATCTGTCAATACGTAATCACTCTCTCCATGACTAAACCTATATCATTGAACCCTGGATTCGATAGCTGTTGGATCGCTTGATGAACCCTACATTTGATCGTCGTTGGATCACTCATCCTTGTTGAATATTATTTTGTCCTTCTATCGCTACTGGATCACTCGTTGAATCTTGCATTTGATCATCGTTGGATTGCTCATCCTTGTCGAATATTCTTTCACGTAAATGCATTTCATTTCCTGCAAGCATTTTGTTTCCTACAAGCATTTCATTTCCTATATGTTTAACTGCATTTTGTTTATGTTCACCAACTCATAATTAAAATCCCCAAATTAAAAATCTCCTACTTCTCGCATGTAAAGCTAGTGTTGCGTTGTTTTTCAGAGATATATGGTTTGTTTCATTTAAATGCATGATTAATAATAATAATGATAATAATCTATTTTTAATGTCAAGGCCAAGCTAGATATCAAATTAGTGTATGAGACCCACTACATTGCATATCCCAAAAAACGTTAATAAGATTAGATCGAGCAAAACATCAAGCTTCAGGATGGCTTCAATCTCCACCCTCCTTGTTCGTGCAGTCGAATCCAGAGCCGAGCGTGGCCAGTGCCAACAATAGCGTTGGCTTTGGGTTACACTTGACGGGTTAGAAGAGGCACACGATGGGGAGGGCCTCCTTCCATTTCTGCCACAAATCCACAATGACTCTGAGGCTGAGGATGTAAAACGGGTCGTTCACATCGTCACTGTCGATAATCGACTACACTGATCTAAATATCGTCAATGGAAAATGGATTTTGTAGTGAGTTAAACCCACAAAAGTTATGTGTAATTATTTGAGATGGTAACTACATTTACATTTAAATTGTTTGTTTATTGACATGGATTTATGTATGTTTGGACCCACTAACTAAGTTTTTGAGGAATTAGGGTTTTGTTATCTACATTGAATAATAGAAAAATATATGAAAAAATGATTGATAGATTGTAAAAAAATATTTATAGATTACTTTGTAGAAATGTTGTATTTTTTGTTTTGAAAAAGAATTAATTAAGAGTGACTCTTATTATTAGAAATGTTGTATTTTTTGTTTTGAAAAATAATTAATTAAGAATGACTCTTATTATTGCTATATTCTTTGACCATCTTGAATGTGCTAGTTAATATCATTTTGTATCTAAAAATTTATGCCAACAATATTCATCATTATTGTTTTAATTACGCTGAAAAGCTTACACCTATTGACAATGGGCACATTTAATATGTTTTTAGTACTTAATCAGTTTTGTATGGACAAAATTAAATATTGTTGGAATATTCTTAGTCGTCCCAATAAATCAATGGTTGTGATTTCAACCACTAACTCCCTCACTATTATAAAGACATCCGTTTACATGTTTATTTTTTTACTTTTACTTAATCATATTTAAAATTTACTATGATAACTAGTTGATTGCCACCTCTGAGTTATTTCAACGTTCACCAACCACGAGTGACTTGTGGCTGTTCTAGTTTATCATCACTGCAAGTTCATTGATAACAAAATATTGACTTCCCATACTATTACCATAAGGACTAATATATATAAATTTGAGATATATATAGATATTTAATTAAGATATTTGACAATTCAACATTAAATATAAATAAGAAATAATAAACTTCATAACATATGGTTTGTGTCGTTTTTCAGAGATATATGGTTTTTCAGAGATATATGGTGTTGTGTCGTTTTTCAGAGATATATAGTTTGTTTCATTTAAATGCACGATTAATAATAATATATTTTTAAGATCAGGGCCAAGCTAAACACCAAATTGGTATGTAAAACCCACTACATTGCATATCTCAAAAAGCATCAATAAAATTAGATAGCAAAACATCAAGCTTCAGGATGGCTTCGATCTCCACCCTCCTTGTTCGTGCAGTCGAATCCAGAGCCGAGCGTGGCCAGTGCCAACAATAGCGTTGGCTTTGGGTTACACTTGACAAGTTAGAAGAGGCACACGATGGGGAGGGCCTCCTTCCATTTCTGCCACAAATCCACAATGACTATGAGGCTGAGGATGTAAAACGGGTCGTTCACATCGTCACTGTCGATAATCGACTACACTGATCTAAATATCGTTAATGGAAAATGGATTTTGTAGTGAGTTAAACCCACAAAAGTTATGTGTAATTATTTGAGATGATAACTACATTTAAATTTAAATTGTTTGTTTATTGACATGGATTTATGTATGTTTGGACCCACCAACTAAGTTTTTGAGGAATTAGGGTTTTGTTATCTACATTGAATAATAGAAAAATAGATGAAAAAATGATTAATAGATTGTAAAAAAATATTTATAGATTACTTTGGAGAAATGTTGTATTTTTTGTTTTGAAAAATAATTAATTAAGAGTGACTCTTATTATTAGAAATGTTGTATTTTTTGTTTTGAAAAATAATTAATTAACAATGACTCTTATTATTCCTATATGCTTTCACCATCTTGAATGTGCTAGTTAATATCATTTTGTATCTAAAAATTTATGCCAACAATTCATCATTATTGTTTTAATTACGTCGAAAAGCGTACACCTATTGACAATGGGCACATTTAATATGTTTTTAGTACTTAATCAGTTTTGTATGGACAAGATTAAATATTGTTGGAATATTCTTAGTCGTCCCAATAAATCAATGGTTGTGATTTAAACCACTAACTTCCTCACTATTATAAAGACATCCGTTTACATGTTTATTTTTTTACTTTTACTTAATCATATTTAAAATTTACTATGATGGCTAGCTGATTGCCACCTCTAAATTATTTCAATGTTCACCAACCACAAGTGACTTGTAGCTGTCCTAGTTTATCATCAGTGCAAGTTCATTGATAACAAACTATTGACTTCCCATACTATTACCATAAGGACTAATATATATAAATTTGACATATATATAGATATTTAATTAAGATATTTGACAATTCAACATTAAATATAAATAAGAAATAATAAACTTCATAACATAATAAAATAGATTTTTTTCATTTAAAAAACAAAATAAATATTATTATTAAAATAGAAATAAATCTTTAAAATGTAAAATTTGTTTTTATTGTGACTATAATTTTTTTAATTTTCATGTAAAAATATTTTTAAAAATTTAAACATTTTTAATTTTAAAAATACATGATGCCAAAAGTATGTCTCCACACTATTCAGAGTAAAAAGAGTTTTAACGAACGTTTACGAAATGTGTTGTGGTGATAACAGAGAGAAACACTTGCGCAGTGAAATTTGAATTTCAGGAAGCCGTTGAATAGCATCTCTATTTACCAATTCCAATACAGCACGGGTACATTTCCGTGATTAAAATGCGGAGCACTGGTCCCGTCGATCATTCAGTCTACCTCCGATTTTATACAAACGATCGCACTGCTCTGATTCCTACCCCATCTACCACACATTGCGACGAGGAATCATGCCTGAGGTATGTTCGATCTTCCTTCATAATGTCTTCCTGAAATTTATGCAAATGCTTTGTATGGGTTTCGATCTTGCGATCTGACGGTTCATTCATATCTCTACGTGGATTTGAAAGTTGTCTGGCTCCTTTAATCAACCAGAGAGCCATGGGCAATCAAAGGACCGCAACAGAGCGAGAGAAATCACCTCTTCTGGCCGTTCTCGGGCTGTGCGTAATAATTTAGACGATGACCAATATTCCCGGTTGCACGGTTGCGTAATTACAATGTTCCCATCAGGATAATTCATAAGATTTATGAGGATTTGCAGGTCGCTCTGACCTGCATCCCTTTCTGGATTGTACAAAACAAGATGTTCTTAATTCAAGTCTTTTGATTTTTATATTAGGCCAAATTTTACAGCTGTTATTGCAGGGTTTAATTCTTGCTCAGCACATTATTTCCATACAGAAAGCTATGGACAAGCATACTAAGTTCACCAATAGCCGTTTCCCAGATGGGTAGGGTATGCTTTTTCTTCAGGGCACGCAGAGGGGTTGCAGATCTCCCACGCCATGTTGAGAACATGGCTTCCTAATAATCATGGTGTTATGTTTGAGGGTCTTGAGCTTGCCCATCTCAAAATAAAGAAACCAGTCTATGTACTATCAATTCACCTTTGCGGGTCTTGAATCTGTCTGAAATCTAAAGCATGAACCAAGCCTTTTTTTGTCTGTATGAATCTCATTGAAAGATTCTAATAATCCAAAGTAAATCTTTCACTATATGAAGTAATCAGATGATTTGGAGCTTCTGATGGCCAACACATAAGGACAACAAGCTTTTTTTTGTCTGTATGAATCTCATTGAAAGGTTCTAATAATCCAAAGTAAATCTTTCACTATATGAAGAAATCAGATGATTTGGAGCTTCCGATGGCCAACACATAAGGACAATAAGCTGCATATTTTGACAGAAATCAGCCCCTAACTGTAGCATCATTAATAACATAGTGGTTTGTTTGGACTAGAAGGGCTTTTTGGTTATTTTCAGTGGATTCTAACACTAAGTTACAGGAAGCATCTGATGATAATAACCCTAAGTTTATTGTCTTCAATTGGGAGATTTGATTGAGAAGATGTGTGCTGCTGTGCGGGAGAAGTGTATAAGATCTGCGTCAGAGGGGTTGTGCTCGGTACACAGTACGTTATCCTATTTTTTATGCATTGCTTTGAATTTATTCAGTCTGCAAGGTGTTTTCCTCTGCCTTGAGGAGGAGGATGAAGCTGAGTCAGTACGTTGTCAAGGCTTTGTCCTAGCTGCTTCCCTATATTTCTTTCTTCCTTCTTTGCATCTACTCTAAAGCCTGACTGTAGCCAGGCTTGTGGCTTCCATGGAACCCTCCATCCAAGCCAACAGAATCACTCCATCAAAGAATGGTTGGCTCCTCCTGAGAAGGAAGCAGGCTCTTCAGTGAGGGAATATACAATGGATGGTTGTACCTAGGAAATGTTTTTTTTTTATGATTTGCTTCTGAATACGATGAAACCTGCTATCTGATCCTTCTGCATTGAAAAGACAACCTTGGTGCCAGTTGTCCATCTTGATCCTTCAACAAGGTTGAAGAAGGTTATTATTGTGCCCATGGGATGATGAGCAGGTTTAACGAAATATGGCCAAAGTTGAGAGACCTTTAGGTGACTCGCTTACAATTCAAATTTTTTCATTTATGCAAGGATGTAACATTGTTGTACAAGGTGTTATGCTAGGGCACAACAATTTATACTATACTAACTGTTAATATTTTAGCTAATTATTATGTTCAAGGTCAAATTTTTTTTCTAAATTGTAAAACTTGAAAGTGAGGATGCTTCTTACGGCTTTAATCACGTTGCTCATCTATGATCCTATTTTTCATCTTTTCATGAAAATTATTTGTTAAATTGTAATGCTATAAAAGATGTAATAATATTTGAGAAAAATGACATGTCACAAAGAAACTATATATAAAAAATCAGAATCTCTCTGTTATCTGTTCACACTTGGTATGGAGAATAAAGAATGAAACATCTACAGCGCTGAAGAAGTTTCACATTCTAAGGATAAAGATGGGTAGTTAGAAAAATCACAAGTCCTCTTTATTTTTCAAAAGTACATTATATTTTTTCAGCTCGGAGCCTTGTGGTGAAGTACAAAATTGGTCATTTGAAGTCTGGTGTCACTGAGTACATCCAAAAACGCGAACTGGGACTGTCTCAAAAATAGTTTATGTGTTTTGTTTGTGGGAATAGGCCCATGTCCGTTTTGTCGATTCTAAGGATAGTGATGGGTAGTTAGAAAAATCATAAGTCCTCTTTATTTTTCAAAAGTACATTATATTTCATTAGACCACAGCTCGTAGCCTTGTGGCAAAGTACAAAATTGGTCATTTGAAATCTAGTATCACTGAGTAAAAACTTGAATTGGACACAAATTAGCATTATGAACCAGGTTTTCTTGCTCAAATGTTTACAGTGTACTGCCTGTATAACTTTCCTAATATAAAAATAAAATGTAAAAACATGTAAAATTATAAAATCCAAAGAGTTAAGGTTCCAGGTAGATGCTTGCTAGTGATTTTGGTGCTCCTGGAGTTGTTGAAACTTGAGACGGTGTCTTCTTACAGTGTTGAAGGTTCATTTGCTGCAGCATGAGCAGGTGGAGGGATATCCAGCCGCCAACACCCCCAACCTGCATGAAAGAACCATTCCTAGGAAGGTGTGCCCACTAGAGGAGAGTGCAAGTATGTATGCATGCATCGCTCTCTTATAGGGATCTGCACTCCATATATTCTTGGAAACTTTCCACGTGCAAAGCATTCTAACTAATTGTGCATGCAACTACTAACTAACGCAAGCTCATATATAGCACTAAACTGCTAAATATAAAAAGTACATAAACTAAAACTAAATTGAGGATGGCACATGCATGCTTTTGGCATGAGCATGCATGTGCCCTCAATCTCTCTCCATAAATGTCCCTACACTTTCATTATTGCTGCATGGAACTGTTGAAGGAGGGCATACATATGTTGCTATGATTAAGGCTGTTGTATAAACTGTAGTGCCTTATTTGTGTGCACCTAGGTCTTTTCTGCTCATTGATTCCATTAATGGCTTTCTGTTGGACATTTTTGGAGTTACTAAAAATCCATCACTCCCTCTTATCGAGAAAAGTGTTCTCTACCAAACACAAGATGCTTCCTTTACATCTTGAACCTCCCCTCTACTAGGGGCTTGGTCAATCAGTTGATCATCAACAAAACATAAGAAACATGAATCTGATCACTACTTCTTTCTATACTATGAACTCTCTTCAGAATAAAGGTAAAAGCCTTCTATGCAAGGAATACTACATCAACAACCTGCCAACCTCCTTTGTCCTTGATGCCATCTTCATTGGTAAAAATCTTCTCAAACCACATCATGAACTGTTTGGGAATTCTTGCAACAATGAATTCATCTGTATACAGGGCCAAGACAAGCATATTAGATCTATATTTAACGAATTGAAATCCACACTAAACTGAGAATAACCCAACATGAGTACTATTACCCCCCAATGCCTACAGGTAACTAGACAAGATCATGTCTCGTGGCCCACAATCGAGAAAATGATCTCGACCATAATGATGATCATCATGTCTACAGATGGCAGCCCAACAACCCGCTTCATTCACCTTTACAACTACAGGTCAACCAACATGAGTTTTGTTACCCCCCATGCCTAGGGGTAACTAGACGAGATCATGTCTCGTGGCCCACAATGGAGAACATGATCCCGACCATGATGATGATCAACATATCTACAGATGGGAGCCCAACGACCCCCCACATTCACCTTTACAACTACAGGTCAACCGAGGCTCATCACATCCAAGAAACCCAATGTATGGGAGATGGTAAGTCATCGTCACCATGAGGTATGTTAGTCATTCTTTCATGCAAGTTGTTGTGCTTAATTTTTTGGGCATGTGGGTGAGGATGTTTGGTTGAAGTTGGATAATGGATCACTAGTTTGGGAAATTGTGTCAGTTTCCTTGTTTCACTTCGGTGGTCAGCAGGCACCATTGATTACATAGCTCCAGGTAAATTGTTGTTTCATCTTTAAAGGCTCGATTTCCAATTTTAGTAAAAGCTCACCCGAAAGTTTAATTGAGTTGCTAGCTTTCCAAAATTCTATGGTCTATTATTGAAATCCATGATCTTTTATTGTCAATTCTAAACACAGTATGCAGAGTTGTTCTATACTTCATTTTTTGGGATATGAAAACATGATTTAAGGAGCAAAAGCTACCTAATAGAGAGTGAGGCAGAGAATCACGCATTATAAATAAAAGAAACTATGTATAAGTCAAAAGTGCTTAATAATATAGGTATTTCTTATTTTGTTGTGAATTTGCCACTGGCCTTTGCTCTAAATTACCATTTAAGGTTGGATGTTGGATTTACAGAGTATGTGTACAGTCTAAAAGTGGACGAGAAGACTGATGTATACATCTTTGGAGTGGTTCTGTTTGAGCTAATCATGGACAAAAAGTCAATGGGTGAAAGCGAATTTGAAGAGGACATGAACATCATAGGGTGGGTGAAGAAGATGACCAATTCGAATAGAGAAGAAGTTATGAAGACTATTGATCCAAGGCTTATCAGTGTCCCAATGGAGGAAGCCCTGCATATATTCTTAGTGGATCTGCTATGTATACAACAACAAAGTTTCTGAAGACCCACTATGTGCTTCGATGTTCCTATAGGGGAGGTTATTCCTGAGGCATATCAGAATTTGCCTTATGTTCACCGAAATCATCGAATCATTTCATTCCACGTGTTTTATCCTGACTCCAAGTGACGACTTCCAAGTTTCTTCCTCCCCGTCTACCCTTTGTTTACATAATCGATCACAGTTCTTAGTCATTTCTCTACGTTGCGTGACTGATCTGTGGTCTTCCTCCCATGGAGTTTAATGCATAGTCTCTTGCGGTTGTGTCATCTGGGAGAGGTGATTTATTCAGCTTTGCAAGCCCCCGAAGATGGTGTTCGCTGGCACACCACAAAAGTGCAAGTCATGTGAAAAGATGGTCTATTTGGTTGATCAGTTGACGACTGATAATTCTATTTATCACAAATCATGTTTTTGCTGCCATCATTGCAATGGAACCTTAAAGGTGTTGTTTTTGTTCTTTGTTCCATTATTTTTTGATTTAGTGTGTTGGGTTGGCTTTTGCTTTGATTGTTAGGGTTTTTGCAGTTTTTTTGGGGGGTTTGATTTGATCTGTGGGATTGGGGATTGGTGTCAAAGTATGGGTTTCCTACAACATTTATGGTTTAGCTCAATTTTATAAATCTGACTCCACCTTTATCATTGATAAACATAAAATGGTTCAATGACTACCCATGGCAGCCTTGGTTTATTTTAAATGGTGTATGCATGTACGCTCCCCCTCTCACCTTCTCACACGTCTTTCAACATTTCTTCATCACTCGCTAGGAGGGTGATTCCTTACCTCAATGCTTGCTCTGCAATAGGCCAACCATTGAAATATACAGTAGAAAAAGCCCATATTTTTCTGGTAATTTACATAGTTTTCGATAAGCTTTCTGATCATTTTTTACATATATACATTAAATATATATTTGGGTATCATTAATATACTTTTCGATAAGATTTTTGATCATTTTTTGCATATATACATTAAATATATCCAGGATGTTCTCATGGTGAAGATCTGAACTTCCCGAGGAGATGCTTGTTGAAGGAAATTGGAGCAACTCAGATTTCAATGTGTGCAGCAGTGATAAGTGAGCCCTATGTGCAAGGTTTGTTTCTTCTCTCTGCATTTTTTTTCTTTTAAATGATGGGTGTTTGTCAAATAAATGTCAGTTTTGTGCTCTTCTTGCTTTGAATATGTTTTTTTTTCATGTTCCAAGATTAGTTTTAGAAATATGATTCCATGGGAATGGGTACAATCAACGAAATTTGTAAGTAGTATGTCTAGGTTTATCAGTGCAAACTTAGGTGATTTTGAGTATTTCACTTCAATCCCCTCTAAGTTATTATCATTAATTGAGTGGAGATGCAGAGGTTGTTTTTAAGTTTAATCTATTTCCCAATTTTTATTTTGTTGGTGCACACATTGTCACCGTGGCTGAGGAGGTCTATTCATTTACCATTTTTCTCATAGTGGTGCCCATTAGGGACACTTTTTCATAGGGTGAGCCACAAAGGAACATGAGGGCACAAATTCAAGTGACACAAACACTTCCATATGGTAAGCCACAAAGATACGAGAGTGCACAAATGGAAGCGACATAAATATGAGGAAAGGAGCCATTTTATGGGGTTACAAAATGTATGCAATATTTGTTGATATGCACATAATTTTCTTTCTGCTTAGGAAGAGATTACATTCAATTTCTGATGAAGATGTGTAGAGTGTTGTTCGAATGTAACCTGGGATATCCATTTGGCTTGAGAGGGCAAGGTCCCTTGTCAGGCTACTAATTCCACATAGATGTAGTTTGAGTTTAAAACCTTAAAGGTGTTGTTTTTGTTCTATGTTCCGTTATTGTTTGATTTAGTGTGTTGAGTTGACTTTTGATTTTACTTTTAGGGTTTTTATATTTTTTTGGGGGGATTTGATTTGATCTATGGAGGATTGGGGATTGGTATCAAAGTATGGGTTTCCTACAACATTTATGGTTTTAGCTTAATTTTATAAAGCTAAATTTGACTGATTTATGTTTTGCTAGATTAAGGAGATGGGTTGGAGTTTGGAAAGCGTGGAGAAACTCAAGGAAGAATCTAATGAGTTGTCAAGCTTTAAATGGGCGATGTTATCCAGGAAAATTGCAAGGTAGGAGACTGAGTTGTACTTTCAAAAGTGCCCAGAAATTTTGTTGAAGATTGCAAGGCGAAGTGAGAATGTTAGGTAGCATTGTAATGAGATGTGATACTTTTAGGTAAGTTACTAAGTTGGAGACTAATCAGTATGAGTTTCAAAATCATGAAGAACCTCCGGTGGAAATTATACAACTGAAACTTTATAGAGTCTATGCTATCAATGGAAATTGCTAGGTAGGATATGAATTGGACTTTGGAAAGCGTGGAGAAAGTTGATGATTGTAAGGAGATGTGAAGCTTTATTGTGGATGATGCTATCCACGGAAATTGCAAGGTTGGAGATTACTTTGAAAAACACAGAGAAATTACATCTGAATTGACAGGTGTGGATGTTTTTTCCACACATTATATAAACAATTACATGTCATTATGAATCACATTTAAAATCTTTTACCAATAATTTGTGCTTTGTCTTACTCTATGATAAAGACGAGAATAATAAAACCTTTTACCTTGAGATTGTTAACACTTAATCCTGTAAAAAGGAAGTCCAAACATCATCGATATATCTTACATGAGGCATTACATTTCATAAATGAAGTTGATAAAAATAAATGCTACATTTACTTTATTATATTTATTATGAAATCTAATCATTCACTTTTACACATTACCCATTTTTATTCAGGTTATTTCTTTGAGTGCTAGAAGCTCTAAAATATGTAAAGTACATTCAATTCATATTGTGGAATGTTTATACCTTAGGTTTTATTCCCTTTTCTTCTAACCCAATTCCCTTATTTTCCCACTCAAGAAAAATTTACAAAATTTCAGTCTTTGGAGTGAACCATCTAGATGGCTCAAGGAAACGTATGAAGTGTCAGGTAGTGTCATTATGCCAGAACCGCATGTAGTAAAGGCAAATGCAAGAGTGCTAGAGGAAGAAAATGAGAAAGTAGAGGTTGATCAAACTGGATTGTCACAAATGAAGTTTGCAATAAGTCTAATTGGTGTTGTCTTCTATCCTCCATGACCACATTGAGTGGACCAATTATATATGTAAGGTAAATTCAAATGCTTTAGTGGTGGCATGAAGGGTTATAGAAGGAAATCAATTCACTTTAGCGCTGACATGAAGGGTTATAGAAGGAAATCAATTCGTTTTCATGATCAGTTTGATTATTTTGTAGTTGCATGCCCAAGTCTGTTGATTCACCCAATTTCACACAAAGGTTGTATAGGATTCATTAAATGCAACTGAGAATGGGGATCTAAATTGCTTGCCCAAAACTTCGACCATTGACTACATCTTGCTACATCACTTTAAATCCTCCCAAAAACAAAATCTCGTGATCTTTAAACAAAGTAACCACACCAAATCACTTAGATGTTTCATTTCCCGTGCTTTGAAAGTATGCTAGTATATTCATATATCTTATCTTTAAGTAGACATGCATTTCTACTCCTCCGACAACTACCAGTGTTTTCTTTTCAGTGAGTATTTTGATATCATTCATTTCTTTTTCAATCACCAACTGAATTCAGCATATTGCTGAATGATGTCAAAATACTCACCTAAAAGGAATAGACTGGTAGTGACCAGAAGAGAATAAATGCATGTCAAATTTATGGATATAATATAGAAGTTTCTAAATATAAAAAGATTAAAAAGAACTTCAATGTAGTTATGTCATGGATGAAAGGAGGCACAATGAGCAAACTAGTCAGAGATTCTAACAACAGTTACCACAGGACTAAGTAAATACTGATCCAGAGATGGAGGATTGCATATCCGTTAATGGTGAAGCGCTGTTGCAGTACTCTGGATAAGCAAAAGTTGATGTGAGAAACTCACAAAACAGTGGGACCATCAATTCAAATGCAAGCAACCTAATCCTTATTAATGGAGAACTAAAACTAATGATAGAAAGAGCAACTCAACAAGGCATGCAACAGTGGTTAGAGGAGGGTATATTGAAGAGGTGATATATACAGCCTGAGAACTACTTCACAATAGTCTGATATCTGCTTCTGTGGTACTGCATGCATGTTATTAATGTGAACGTTATGTGCAGGGCTCGCCCATATATGTTTTGTTCAGACAGATTAATGTTCAAAATCTGTATGTTTTTTGTTCGGCCTGACAAAATCTGTAAGCATCCAAACTTTAAGAAAATATAGTTATAAATTAAAGAAAACCTCCAAACTTTGATATCAATCTCACACTGCTGTCAACATCGTTTGGTTAGGTTGATTGGTTTCTTTTTAAATGTACTAAATTTCATGTTTTTTGTTCGGCCTGACAGATTGATGTACAAAATTCCATGTTTTTTGTTCAGCCTGACAAAATCTGTAGTATCCAAACTTTAATAAAATATAGTTATAAATTAAAAGTTTATAAGTATATAAAACGTTAAGCAAAATCCACAACGAGTTATGAAAATATAAACTTTAATGTAGAGGGCCCAACCGGGTTCGAACCGGTGACCTCTTGATCTGCAGTCAAATGCTCTACCACTGAGCTATAGGCCCAAATACATGATTGTAGGTTCTGATTTTATATACTTCATTTTTACTAAATTGGGGATGTAAATTAAAATCCGATCCCCGGCAGCATAATTGAATGTGTATTGAAACGGACGGTTTTTGTGTCCGCCTGTGCCGTGAAAATATGAAGTGAAGGAAAGAGCATCGGCAGAATATGAACAAAATAATTTAATCAACTATTGTAATTGAACATTCAAATCGTTATTATTATTATTAGTGCGTTTGGTTATTCGTTTTACAATTTCTTAATTAGTTTTTGAATTTGTAGATGATGAAGCTATATTCTATTTACGGTGGAAAGAAAAAATATTTTATCTTTTATAAATTATTGAATTTTCGTTAGTCCAAAAGGATTGTTTTGACATTTTCTTTTTAATGATGGACTGTTATAGAATTTTTTTTAAAATTACCCCATGCAATTTTACGAAACTCCATGGTTTTGTTTATTTGGTGGTTTTTTTAAATGTTAGTCATTTTGGTGAGTGTTTAGTAGCATGTTGGTTATTGATGTAAGATTTGGGATGAGAAACTAAGGGTTTGGTAGCATGGTGACATCAATGCATGACATCCTTGGCACAATCTTCCTCTTGGTTTGTTATCATAGTTCTTCATTTATAGTTGGGTGAGTAGATTTCCGAGCTTATCTCAATTGTTGATTCTTGAATGTCACCCACGTGTTTGAGAGCCCCACTTCTTTATTGCCAATTCATTCTTCCTCATTTTCTTGTCTCCTCCTCCTTCCCAGTGAGGCCCCTCCATACGCAACTTTGTGTTGGGTTCCACCCACCTGCTTGTGAGATTTCCACCTCGTCCAAACCAGATTCCAAAGCCCACCAACTAAAATTTTCAAACAACCAACTGACCTATTTGGTGATGCTAGGATTTGGACCTCTTATGTTATCCTAGGTTTGCTATTTGAGAAACCCCTTGAAGCATTAGGATTATTAATTGTAATACTAATAAGTGTAATACTAAGTGTAATATTAAGTGTTATCGTTTAAAGGTGAGGATTGTTAATTTGGTACCTCTTCTCTCCACCCCTTACATCCATTACCTTGTAGTTTATGTTTGCTTGATTGGTGTATATATTTTTATATTTTCAACATTATGGTTTCTCAAGGTCTTGATTTTATATATCAAATGCCCATTTCGTAAATTAATAATCAAAACATTTGACTTTGCTCCACCCTTTACATCCATTACCTTATTTTTTATGATTTGCTTGATTGGTATACACATTTCCGAATTTTTTTATGTTAGAGTTTCGCAAGGTCTTGATTTTATATGGTAGATATCCATTTCATAAAATTAATAATCAAAACATTTGACTGAGTCCAAAAGTATGCCTAGAGTGACAATGGTAAAGGTAGCAGAATGATCTAATCAAATGCTTAATCTTTCTCCTCTATGAACTGCTCAATAGGAATTTCTCGTGATTTATGTAGCTATGTTCATTCAAATTTTTGTTAAAACTGCATTTATAAGTATTATATTTCTCCGAACCTTTCCTCCATGCACTTTAGGGTAGTTGTATTCTTCTACTATTTTCAATAATATGATCACATGCATAAGCTTCATGTGTTTCTTATATTTATCATATTTCTCTTGCAAGAACTATAAACTTTTGGGTGCAGATAACATGTGCTTCTCATTGTTTATTGCTCCATCTTCGCAATGTTGGGTGCATGTAGCTCTAATTGTATGGTATACATAATAGCATCCATGTACAACTCTATTTTAATTATGCACTCCTTGTGTATCTCTGTGTGTATGTTTGGTTTAGTAACTCATTTTGTTATAATTCTCTAATTTTCTTGGATATGGTAATACATTGATATAGTTATTTGTTACTGTCAATCTTTTTTGTACATCCACATCCTTGGCTGATACACAATACATAAATAGAAATATGTGAAAGATCCATGTTGTCTGTTTCCATGTCTTCTATCATTACTTTTATATTCTTTTCGAGCTTCATGGGTTTCTCGTGTTGAAAATATGTTTTTTGTTATCATTAATATCTTAGAAATTTTGATATTTTGCAAGAATCATTCAATGGTGAATTTACTTGGAATTTACTATGATTTCCCAATCTAAAATCTTTGTGAATGAATATCAACTTCACATTGCACAATTTACATACAAAGTAAAGATTGTCGGTACATATTAAAGATTGTTGGTACTCATGGATGATGATGTTATATTCGATGGTGAGAGAGCTCTAGTGTTAGAGATGTGTATGACGATCCTATTGTGACACTTGACAAAATAGAAGGACCTTCATAAACTACTCCATTTATGGAATAATTTTCATGGTGATATGTTAGGTTTTGAGAGGTCAACCTAGTCCATGTGCCACTCATTGTTTTCTTGCAAGAGTGCTTTGCTTATTCTACATGTTTTGACATTGATATTGCACCTTACGATGGATGTACACTTCATATGTCTTGACTGCCCTAGATTCCTTGGAAGGTTTTGACACTTGGAACACTTTGTGATGGCATGGACTAGTACTCCTAGTGAAGCACTCCTCTTATGCACCTATTTTGATGCGATCCTAGCCCTCACAATAGCTAGTTAACTCATTTGATCTTGTTATGGAGCGCTCTATTTCTTTGAGGATGTCTTGGCATGATTTATCTTGATGGAGGCATTTTACTTGGGCACCCTCACTTGTTTGGTGACTTTGGCACTTGGATAGACTTGTACACATTGTAACTTTTGTGGCATCTTGCCTTAGGCATTGCATCACTTGCAATCGAGAGTTGTGATACAACATGGGCATTGTTACACTACATTGTGAGTTGGATATTGCACCAATTGCATTGGGAATTGTGAACCTTCCTAGGGTGTTGTGACACATGTGTAGAGCATTGTGATCTGTATTAGGGATTGTGACATGCATTGAGAGTGGTGATATTACATTGAGAGTTGTGTCATTGCATTGGGAGTTGTGACATGTCCCTTGTACGGATTTCCACTTTTGAGGAGTTTCTAGATGGAGCACTCTCCTACCTTGGAACACGTGTATGATAACTCATCTCTTATCATTGTTTATTGCTAGAAAGGGGTTGTCTCCTTTTCCATGGTTGTTTATTGGCATCTTGCATGTGGATTTATGAGTTAGTTGGTGGTTTGACCCCTCACACTGGGGGATATAACTACTTGCACATGATTTGATGGTGCTACACCTTGGATACCACCTTTGCATGCTATTCTAGGAGGGACATTCCACCTACTTGGTCCACACATGCCATGTATCTTGCATATATTTAGATAAGTGACTTGTATTGGAGGAGATTGATGGTGTGGCTATCATATTTCTCCTACATGTGCCACTTTAGAGCTTGAGCATGGAGCCTTTTATTGCACACTTTATATTGTTACTGATGTGACATCCTATTTACGATGCCACATGTGCCATCTATTGAGGGTTTCACATGATCTTTCACATTATTTCATCATAGGTTGTCCTATTTTGGAGAGCTACACATCTTGCACATGAGGAGCCACCCATGTCATTTGGATGACTCATTACACATTTTTTCTTGGTCCATTGATGAGATGTTTTACTTGGAGACTTCACACTTGCTATTTTGGGAGGTTGTTGCTAAGTAACTCCATTATTTTACTATTGTTCAACTTGTTTCATAGATTTGGTTACTTGAGACCTTTATTGTATTATTTTTCTTAGATATTTCATTTTAGCTTCTTAGAAAAAAATATGGATCTCAACAACTCATTGCTAATTTTAGTGAGGTTGTTGAGAGGGATATTTTTATTGTTATCCATTGGAGAGATTAGTGAATCTAAGAAAACAATTCATATTTTATTGTAGATTAATATGGAGCTCAAACTTATATACATGTTTTCTCTCTTCATTATTTCTCATGGTTGGATTTGTGGATAAATACCTTTGGAGTCTAATTGAATATTTATTGGAGAATTTTGGAGGATCAATGAAATTATCTTGTGGGTGAGGAATATTTTAGATCTTTATTTATTTTATCTTGTTGAAATATATTGATATATGCTTGTGGAGTAAAAGTATGGTAGGATCTGATCCAGATTTATGAGCATAACGAAATGAATAACAGATTGAATATAATAACATAGATATACAGAGAACAACAACAGATATCCAGTGAAAAATAAATTCTATTGAATAAATAAAATAGGTTGAAACTGTAAAACTGCATAACTGCATAACTAAAAACAACTTACTCGAATGGTGGTATTTATCTTTGAGATGAGATGTGGCTGCTACGCACATCCGTCTAAGAAGAATGATTACAATGAGGCTCCATATGCCTTTTTAACATTACTCGTGAATGTCAAAACCCTAGACATCCAAAAACCTAACCCTAGGATATGAAACGCCAAAAGTTATGTGGGCAACGATGGGTAAGTTGGTACCTCAACTTCTCAGGGTTGTAACTTTTGCATATGACCTTTGTTTTAGGCGCATGGTAGCCCATTGGAAAGGTTTTTTTGAGAAATACATATTATGCCATCAAACTCTGACTTCATCTATAGTTTGACCGTGGCAAGCCAAAGAAACATTATTTAGGGCCCCAAAACGGTCCTGGAAGTATATAAAGATGTACTGGCATGAAAAATTCCAAAATAAGCATGTTGGATTAGGTGGACGACCACCAATATTCACCTAGAAGATGTGTAGGGCTTTAGACAACCTCGACAATGTAGAACCCACAATTACAAAGAATTATAGAAGAACATGTTGAACTAAACACTGCCAAGAGGAGTTAGTTGGAATAGCTAGGTGGCCATCAATATCACCCTAGAAGAAATGGTCTCCATTGCGTTGAGTGCCCCCATCAGGTGAGATACTTTCTACTGAATTTGGTTCCAGGTGAGCCACTTGCCTTGGTGCAGGAGTTGCCCTGCCTTGAAAACCCGATAACGTTGGATC
>JASDQU010684284.1:1021-11447 GCA_032191745.1 Picea mariana | reverse complement strand
TATGAAGAGAAGTATTATATTTGGAGTTGAAGCTCAATAGGAGGATGCCCCCTTGAAGAGGCAAGTGAAAAGGAGAGGATCCCTTCCATAATAGGATCCATTGTATGGTGTTTCCCTACCTCAAGGGTTTGATATAATAAAGTGGTGTTTTTCTATATTGTTCTTTTATATCTGTTGTGGTGATTTTGTATTTAGTCTCTGGTTCTCAATAGTTTCCCCTACCCATCATTGGACTCCCTACCAGATTTTTGTAATGCATCGCATGAATCCCTTGGGTCATCAAGTGATGCACCGCATGAACCCATTAGGGAATCGAGATCAATCATTTTCTAAGTGGACCTACAAGCCATGTGATTCCTCAACAAAACCATGAAAAATTAGCAAGGAACTGAGCACAGGATTTCTAGTGATTACCTTGATTAGGATTGTTGGATAAATGCTTGAAAAAATATCCATAATGAGCTCCACACTTGCTCTTGGAAGAGGGATTTCTCATCAAGACCTCCACACTCCTCTCTTGACAAGTGAAGAATGAGTTTTTACCAAGGTGAGTTTCCTTTTGTAAATTTTTGGGTAGTAAAAAAAAAAGTTTTCACCATGAGACCAAGTAAGTGGGTTTTAATTAATTTTTTGAGCTCATTCTTATTTTAATGCCATTTTTCACTTAATTGACCTTGGTATCTAGTATATGTCCCTTGACAGGATTATGAGGATATTTTTACAAATATGGTAACATCCACTGAACTTGAGCTATGTGTGTCTGAATTGGCATATGGGGATAGCTTTTTCCTTGCATTTCCTGCTTTACATTATTAACCATCCAGACTCCCGACACTATGCCTTAAGTTTAATCTTGGTTAGTTGCAACATTAGCCACTCCTTTTGCACATCATTGTTGGTTCAATAGTATCTACCCTTCATGGGAACCATAGTTAGCACCCGGATTTCCATTCGGTGCCCATGTTGTGATTTTCCATAGGCTTGGGATCTYTCCTTTAGCCCCGCCATGCCTTGAAKTTGAGCCCCATGCTTCTAGTACCTTGGATATTGTAGTACTCAGTGGCAGGCCTCCTCGYGATCGACAATGGGTTTACATCATTGAATCCTGATTGATAATGGGTTGACAAGTGAATAATGAGTTTTTACCAAGCTGAGTTTCCTTTKGTAAATTTTTGGGTAGTAAAARAATATKTTTTCACCATGAGACAAAGTAAGTGGGTTTTTATTAATTTTTTGAGATCATTCTTATTTTAATTCCATTTTTCACTTAATTGGCCTTGGTATCTAGTATATGCCCCTTGACAGGATTACGCAGATTGTTTTACAAATATGGTAACATCCACTGAACTTGAGCTATGTGTGTCTGAATTGGCATATGGGGATAGCTTTTTCCTTGCATTTCCTGCTTTACATTATTAACCATCCAGACTTCCGACACTATGCCTTAAGTTCAATATTGGTTAGTTGCAACATTAGCCACTCCTTTTGCACATCATTGTTGGTTCAATAGTATCTACCCTTCATGGGAACCATAGTTAGCACCCGGATTTCCATTCGGTGCCCATGTTGTGATTTTCCATAGGCTTGGGATCTCTCCTTTAGCCCCGCCATGCCTTGAATTTGAGCCCCATGCTTCTAGTACCTTGGATATTGTAGTACTCAGTGGCAGGCCTCCTCGCGATCGACAATGGGTTTACATCATTGAATCCTGATTGATAATGGGTTGACAAGTGAATAATGAGTTTTTACCAAGCTGAGTTTCCTTTKGTAAATTTTTGGGTAGTAAAARAATATKTTTTCACCATGAGACAAAGTAAGTGGGTTTTTATTAATTTTTTGAGATCATTCTTATTTTAATTCCATTTTTCACTTAATTGGCCTTGGTATCTAGTATATGGCCCTTGACAGGATTACGCAGATTGTTTTACAAATATGGAAACATCCACTAAACTTGGGCTATGTGTGTCTGAATCGGCATATAGCAATAGTTTTTTCCTTGCATTTCCAGCTTTACATTATTAACCATCCATAATCCCAACACTATGCCTTAAGTTCAATATTGGTCAGTTGAAATATTAGCCACTCCTTTTGCACATCATTGTTGGTTCAATAGTGTCTACCCTTCATGGGCACCATAGTTAGCAACCAGATTTCCATTCAGTGCCCATGTTGCAATTTTCCATAGGCTTGGGAGCTCTCCTTTAGCCCCTCCATGCCTTGAATTTGAGCCCCATGCTTCTAGTACCTTGGATCTTGTAGTCCTCAGTGGCAGGCCTCCTCGCGATCGACAATAGGTTTACATCATTGAATCATGATCTATTGGTTCTACAAGTATTTGATATAGGATCCTCTATTCACACTCACTAGATTGTACTAGGTACCTTGGGGTCCATCTTCATCATTGGTGGGTCTCCTCACATGTGTTAACAATATACATCAATGACTGGTAATTAGATAGTTTCTACCATGCTTGACATCAGCTCATCTATATGCATGTTTTATATTCATACCATCGGGGTTTGGGATGAAGAACTTGGGTTTTGGGGGCCACTTCCTTCCTTTGTGGCACCCCTCCCATGTTGCAATGGAGTATATCACTTGTCTATGAGTACTTTGAGTAATTCGTGGGAACTCTCCTTAGTGCTCGTTGTCTTCCTAATAGCTATATGTTGTGTCATAGATCCACATTGTATTTGTTGGTGGCTATTATTGTGTTCGTGATGTAGATCCATATTGTATTGTCTCATGGCTACAGTCCTACTGATGACATGGATCCGTTGTGTATTATTTCATGGCCATGTTATAGCATTTCATTCTATGGATCCATAGTGTTTTTTTTGGTGGCCATGCTCATTCATATTCTGAGTATTTCTACTTATGGGATTGGTCTATATATATTATCATCCTTGGTGTTTGATTGCAGGAATTATTTGACTTCTGAACCTCCTTTTTTGTCTCCTCACACTACCTCACGTAGACACTACTTTTCTATAATGTATTTTGGCCATCCATTCCTTTCCTGACCTCAAACTCCCCCTGGGGCATCTGTTATGGCCTTAATTTCCACCCTATGGGTAAGAAGGAAATCCATAAGAAGATTTAAGCCAAAATGCATATTTTCCTAGGATTTGAGCCCTTTTTGGATATTATCACTAGACACATAGTAGAAAACAAGCGATGATCATCATTGGTCACTAGTAGGTCAACAAGAAATGACACCTGAAACTTATGGAGTTTGGGAGTTATGAGGGGAGAGGCGATGGATGAGTTGTATCTTTTGGGAAAGGGACTAGGAACTCACATCATTTGATTTTCTAGTTGCTTCTAGAAGATCTAAAAGCTTTCCCAAGCCTCCTATAAAGAACTATATAACAAAGTCAAGTATTGGGAAAGAGGAAGAAGAATTGAAGAGTAATGTTATGTTTTCCATTTGTAGAGGTACTTATTCCATCCATAATAGCCATAAGTCAAAGTTCCTAGACTAACAAAAAAGCTAAAGGAGGAGGAAGGAGTCAAGGGAGAATGGCATCAACATCAAAGGTATGTTTGTGATGTGAGTTTTATTTGATATTAATAAATCATTGATTTTCCCCATAAATGTTATGTGTATATCCATGAATGTTGAGATCTAGTCATGTAATCAATAGATCTGAATATATCTGAATTGTATTAGTGACTCATAACACCAGGGGAAGAAAGATTTTTGTTTTTTTTGTTTCTTGTATGCAGGAAGGAGGGTGCAAGGACTAGATCCAAATCTAAAGATCCACAATAGTCGAGACATATGAGGACATCCTTCAGTGATAAGTTATGCTAATCTACTCCCTCTTGGTATATAAAAGGGATAATACTTGTCCTAGGGATATTTTGCAAATTATTCAGTAAGATCCCTATGATATTTTGTCCCATAAAATTGGGTATGGGTCTTGGGTACTTGAACATGATCAAGAGAGGAATCCTAGGCCTTAGGTACTAAATGAAGCTTCTAGAAATCTAGGGCCAACAATGACATGTTAAACCACCATAAAGGACTTTTCCAATGTATGATTAGTCTCTGAATGAGGATAGTTATCATTAAGAGTTTTTTAACATTAATTATGAGTCTATGGACCTTGGATATGGTAAGGGGTACAAATCTAAGAGTTGGGACATAAATGAAGTTTCTAGGTTTATAGGGATAAAAATGACACCTTAATCCACTACAAATGACCTATCTAGGACATCCTTTGCCTCTAAATAGGGATATAGGTATTGTTATCACTTTTGGGAACTAGGTATGGGTCTTGGGTCCTTGAACATAGTCAAGGGAATAAACATGAACCTCAGTCCTTAAAAGAATCTTGTAGCCATCGAGGGACAAGAAGGATGCCTCGAACTGCCACACATGGCCTCCGGAAAGTATATTTGGCCTGTGATTGGGGAAGTCAATGCCACTAGGTAGTTTTGAGTAGTGTGCATGTGTCTGAGGGCCTTTTAAATGATATAGGGAGGAAATTTGTGCCTTGGGTCCTAACAAAATATTTGAGGCATCCATATCCATGAATAATTCATCAAAGCACCAAACATGACCTCTGGAGGGTCTCCTTGGCCTTTGAGAAAGAATGTATAAATATTCTAGAAACCAAGGCAAAACACAATGCCTCAAACTACCATGCCTAAAATCTTAAGGTTTTAGGATGATTCTAGGGTGAAAGGGTCTTCAATGACAGCTCAAACCACCATAGATGACCACTTGAGGGGATCTTTGGCCTTCAATTGGGGATATGGGTATCATAAAGATATTTTGAGAATTAGGTTTGGGTCTTGGGTCCTTGGATATGATGGATAGAGGAAACCCATGCCCTAGGTCCTAATTGAATTTTCTAGGTATATTGGTCCAATAATGACATGTTGAATCACCATAAAGGACCTTTCTAGGGTATATTTCATCTCCAAATGGGGATAGTTAACATTATAATGTTTTGAACATTATGTATGAGGTCCTAGATCCTATATATGGTCATGGGAACAAACCCAAGAGTTATGTTCTAAAGGAATATTCTAGGCATCCATGACCAACGGTGACACCTTGAACCACCAAAAATGACCTCTCAAGGCCATCCTTTACCTCTAACTAGGTATACAGGTAACATTAGAATTTTTTCTCACTAGGTATCGAAATCGAGACCCTAGACATAGTTAGAGGAGGAAACATGAACCTTAGGCCCTAAAGGAATCTTTTAGCCATCCAGGGCCAAGAAGGATGCCTCAAATAGACACACATGGACTCCCAAAGGTATCCTAGCCTACTATTGTGGATTTCAATACAACTAGGTGGCTTCGAGTAGTAGATATGTGTCCTAGGGAATTGGAAACTATTTAGGAAAGAAGGCCATTCCTTAGGTCCTAAATAAATATTTAAGGAATTCAAAGCCATGAGAAATGCATCGAACCACCAAATATGACTTATAGAGGGTATCCTTGGCCTCTAAGAAAGGGTGTCAATTCCCTTACAAGGTTTTGAGAATTAGGTATGGGTCTTAAGGCCTTGATATGGTTGAAGGGCGGAAACCAAGCCTTCACCAAAGTAAAAATATTTTAGGCATCTAGGGCCAAACACAATGCCTCAAACCAACACACTCGACCTCCCAATTTTTTAGGTAGTTTCTAGGGCTTAAGGGTCATGAATGACATATCAAACCACCATAGATGACCTATCAAGGGGATATTTGGCCTTCAAGTGAGAATATGGGTATCATTAGGATATAGAAATAAATACCTCACTACATATCCAAATCAAGGAGAAGACTTTGTACCAAAAGAGATAGCAGCATAGGAAGTATGTATCACCATCGAAGAGGACAATGAGTTGATGCCAACAACCAAAGTCTCCCCATTCCAGTTTTTACCTATAATATTTTAGAATAAAACCTTATTGAAGATGTTCTATAGACTGGTGCATTAATATCAATGACCTTGGGAGTGTTATTGAGAACTATGACATGCTTGTAAGCAAGTGTAGGAACCAGTGGATTATTTCCATGCTAGGAAGAAATTGATGCTAGCAAGAGAACACAAACCACACTTCTCTTGCATAACTTTTATGTAACATCATAGCATGATGGGGTCATATTGAACAAAGAACATCATTCAATTTAACTTCGTTGACTACCAATATGGATTGTATCCAAGTTTAAGAGAGATGGGAATGAATTCTTATTACAGAGTTCATATATGGAGATCACTTAGAAATGAGAGTCAGTGAGCAGAATTATGCATTGCAAGAAAAAACGATCCAACAACTAGATCCATAGCCATATCATGAACCTGAGCTAGTGGCTAGAGCCAAAATCTAGAGCCATATTTAGAGCTATAGTGAAGAGCTAAATTTAGATCCATGTTCCAAAGAAGAAGACAAAAGGTACATTGATCCAAATTGGTTCCCTTTGATATTTTGGAGACCAAAAGGCCTTTCAATGGGGAGGTTTCATCCAAAATGAATCCAAACAAACAAATGGTTGTAAGACTCAATACCTTGAATTTAATTTTACAATTAAATAAGGCTAGAAAAACTATGAAAAAAAGTGTAAATGTAAAAGTGGAATAAGAAAAAATGATAAGAAAAAAAGGATTAATCAAAAATAAAAATAAGAATAGAAGAGGAGAATATAATGAGGAATGGGAAATGAAATACCATGCCCTTTGACCTTCCTATTACGCTAACTCTCCCTATTTCTTCCTATACTTTCACCCTCAAGGGGTATTTTTGCCGAGGTGAGGATGCACAAAGAACATGAACATCATTGTAACCAGAGATTGTGCAAATGAAATTCAAGCCACGATTTGAAGCTAGTTTTTCCATTTAAATTTCTAGGGTAAAATATCTATGTCTAATATGTGCATGATTGCATCATTTAGTGATTGGTTTTCATTTATAGTTTCATTTAATGGATTGTTATCTAAAATATATTTGGCATTGACTTTAAATTGTGCATTGGACTCAAAATGTGAGTTACTGGAAGAAATCCTTTGTATTTAATCATTGATTTTGTTTTCTTGATGGTGTGAGAACCCATTCCCAACTTTAGCGCTACCAAGTGCACTTAGAATTTCATTCTCCACTAGAAAATGATGAAATACAACAACTGGTAAACCTTCTCCATTGGATGTGAATCCAGTCTTAGAGATTGTTGGTTGTTATTATAGGGTTTTTTCACTATTGCAGAGAGAGTTTCTAATGTTTTTGGTTGTTTAGATGAATTTCTCTCTCTTCCTAGACTACAATTCCTTCTCCTTGGGTCAAATTATTTTCGTCTTAGGTGTTTACTTCATCCCATATTCCTTTTCCACCTTCCTCGAGGTTGTACATCCATTAATTTCATAGTAGGGGACGCCCACAATCGTACATGGTTGTATGGTGACTATATGCATGCATGCCCCCAAGATGCATACATCCCGCAAGCATTCTCTCTCCCTATCACATTTTGGATTGTTGTTGTGGTTGTAGATGATATTCATTTTTATCAAGGGTTAGACATTGTTGGTGTCTAATTGAAGTTATATAGATCACTACTAGTAGAGATGGCATGTGTGTGTAGAAACATGCCTTTCGTGGATAATTCTGTTGGAATTCCTAATCTCCCCGGGAATTAAAAAGACATGCAAAATTCTATTCAATGGGAATTATTTGGATACATCGATTTATCTAGATTTCCTTCCACATGATTCTTTGAAGGATACAACCATTTCAAATATCCCCATGAATCCACAAAATATTCGATGGTGGCCTCAAGTTCATTGGAGAAGTGGAGATATTCAAAGACTAGATATTATAGATGTCAACATGATTATTGACTTTAATTCTATGGTTGGTCGGCCATGCCTTCAAAACAAAGTGAAAAAAGACACTTGTATAAAAGTAATTTTCACTTATCTATACACATCAAGTTAGGTTGAAAACTTAAAGGAATACTTCCATAATTTCTTGAAAGAGCTCTTATGTAATAGCGGATGGTTTATATTGGTTTCACATGGTGCTAGCTTTCCCATTAACACATCCACAATATTTAAAGAAGAGGTTGTTAGACTAGTAATTGAACAATAACCGTAGCCTTTTTTTCATATGATAGAGGAGAATCTTAAGTGAGTAGAATATAGGGAGAAACACCATTCATGCACAATCATTTATAGTAAGAGTGAGAGAGCTTGTATGATTGAAACTTGAAGACTATAGAGAACTTAGTAGTTGTAGAAATTAGCATGTAGGTTGAAGACCCTAGAGGCCACGCATAGTGACCATCATTCATCCTTTCTTCAAATGTTGGTAGAGTCCATGGTGAGTTGATAACCAAGGTGATCCTAGGAAGGCACCCTTATGACTAGTAGAGGGAGTGTAGTGGCATTGGTGGCTAACATCGGTCCTGCTTATCCACAAATAGAGTAGTGAACCAAATCTGAAAGAATTATTTGGGTGTAACTAATAAACAATGGGTTTATTGTTTGACATTGTCTATCCATTTGGGACATGGAATTTATTGTTGCACTCATACTTTCATCAAGAATAGAGGCCTAATAGAATTTTTGAAGATAGATTTATATAATAATACTTGAATGGAGATAGTATAGTACAATTTTTTAAATTTTGTATTGGATCTGTGTTTGTGAAGCAAGTGGGATATAATTCCCTCATCTATGGATAAAAACCCCTCAATAAAGGATCATCATCATACGATAAATCACCAAGGGAGATTCCCAACTATGAGGAGGAGAACACATTTCTCTTCCAAGGAAATTTCTTTTGATAATCTACCTTAGGATCGTATCCTTTGTCTTATCTGTAACCCTATAACCCTTCCCAGTTTCATTTATAATTTTAGTGGGAGGGCCAAGATTTTTTATTTCCAAAATATAATATAACCTTACTCAAGTGGAATTTAAACTAGATATAGGCTACAAAGACTTACCCAAAGTTAGTGTTGTCAAATATGTCATGCCCTCAATAGTTTCCTTGTTGACTTTAACCTCCTTGGAAATTGAATGTATGCAATGGATGGAGTTCATTATTGAATCCTTCTATACCTCTTTTTCCTTATCCATATATGTTAAGCCCTAATATTGGCTCATTACCCATTAATTGGAGCATATTATATTAGTAAATTTATTTTATTTATGTCGACTTTAGGCCATTAGTTGTAATTATACCTCTTAGTCTACTATATATACCAAGGAGACATTTTCATTTTGAATCATCTTGTACTTGAACATTTAAGTGGGGTAAAATGAGGTTTCCCCCTTGAAGAGGATTATTATCTGAAATTGTATCTTTTTCAAGGTGTTGAGTACTTTTTCTGAGGTTTTTCTATGCTATATTGGTATTTGGTTCTTAACATATGGTATCAAAGCTCAAGGTCTTAGGGTTTCGCTGCTACATCTGAGACACCATGGAATTTTCGCTATAACTTTGTTTCTACAGTGTTTCAGAAGAAACGGCTTGGAGGATATTTAGTAGACGGATCAAGGTATGTTGGGTTCAAATTTCAGCTACTGAAGCCTTATACTTTATGAGATACAGCCGGTACAATATAGGGTTCTGGAATCATCCTGAAATGAGTCATTGTGGAATTTTCGCTATAAAAAAATTTCTGTAACGTTTCAAACCCTGAAATTAGGAGACTGTTTACAAAAATTAGTAAGGTATCTGTGGTGAAAGGTTCAGCTTCTGGGTCATCTTAAATTTGCATATACACCCTGTGTAAGATAGGGTATCTGACTAGTCCTATTGACTAGTCTCAAGAAGGTGTTCCAGGTAAAACAATCATAAATTCTTTCTAGAGTATACAAATTGAGTGGAACTAGTTTCATTGGATCATGGGTAGTCTTTAGTATTTCTGGTGCGAGTTTTAGAATTTTATATCAATTATTTTGTGTGGGGCATGCTATACAAGTGAGATCTCCTGGAAAGGACAAAAATCGGCAAATTGTGGGGAAGTTACCGTAAAGTCCACTTGGCACGTCCAATTTTGATCAGACCTGTGGCATTGTAGAGAAGAAATATCAGAGAACTACATAAAATAAATTTTCATACCCAAAGGGGTTGAAACTTGGGAGATACAACAGAAGAAACATTGTCTAGCAGAACCACCTCAAAATCAAGGTTCAAAAGTGATACTTGGCCAACATGCCACCAAAAAACGGAACTTCTACACCAACTAAGCCTCCAGAAAATCCTACTTGGACTCTTGATGAAGGTGAAGAAATGCGTAGGGACATAAATGAACTACAAAAGAAGATGGATTCAATGGAAGCTAAGTTGGATACTAAGATGGATGGTTTAAAAGGGGAGATCATGGAAGTATTGAAAAATTCCGTAGCAGAGAAGACACCTGAAAGTGAAAATGCATCCCATGAAATTCATGATGAGGACACAAGGAAGGTGAATCAAGAATGG
>JASDQU010684283.1:69611-85490 GCA_032191745.1 Picea mariana | reverse complement strand
TCTCAAGTTGTGATTTTCTTCAACCCCTCCTTCTTGGGTTGATTGTTTATGTTTTTCCATTTCTTGAATTATATCCTTCATTGTCTGCAATTCACTCTTGAACCCTAAGAATCTATCCTCTATTTGAGTTTGAATGGTATTTTTAATTTTTTTATCAATCATTGTCTCTAGCTCTATTTGGAATTGTACGTCTCTTTCTTCACTCATTTTTTCTAATGTTTCTAACTCTATTCGGATTTTGGCATCTCTCTCTTATCTTCTTTTTTCCACTGATTCCATATAATCGTAAATGATCTCTAGCGTAAAGGATCTCTAGGGTGATTTTGGGGGGCCTCCCTTTGTTAGGATGAGTTTTTGGAATAGGTGGTGGAGTGCTAATATTGAAAAAAAGAGAAAAAAGATGTAACAATTATTATTATGGATTGACTTTATCTCTCAAATCAACTTTACTTATGAAACTTAAAATAAAAAAAATTTGTTTAAATCTCTTTAAAATTGGATCAAAGTAAAGAGTAACTTTTTCAAATGTCTTGCAAAGAGGTACGAAGAAACTACAGAGATTATTCTGGGTAAAAAAGGTAAAGAAAAGTAAATATTATTTCGATTCAAAACCGCAGAAAAATAATTTCAAAACCGGAAAGTAGTGTTCCCGCAGAGAAATATTATTCCAGTTCAAAACAAAAATAATTTCAAAACCTAAAAGTAGTATTCCCACAAAAAAATATTATTCCATTTCAAAACAAAAATAATTTCAAAACCGGAGATTAGTGTTCCCGCAGAGAAATATTATGCCAGTTCAAAAAGAATTATTATTCTGTTGTTTTGAACAACACAGAAATAATTTCAAAACATCATAAAAAAATTATTTAACAATAACCCCAACATCAAATTTTAACATTAAAAAGATATTTTACATTTAAATAAAATTGTTACATGCAATCTTTTGGAAAATAAAATTTATTATATAAAAGGACAAAATAGTGAAAAGGAAAACCTATTCTTATTTCATTTTCAACTCTACGTTAAAAAAAACGCAAATGTTTCGAGTCATCCCACATGTCGAGTCCGACCAAAAATATTGACCATAAAAACAGAAGACTGACCTAAAATGTCGCCGAGACTGTGCTCCAAAGTCAAGTCAGAAAATCAGAGTTACGGGTTCCAAAGTCAAAAGTTTGTGGCGCTTTACTCGGGGCCATCTTGCAGAAAAGTTATCCACATTGCAAAATTATTCAAAACACGCCGCTGTCGATTTCGGCGTGGACTCGTAGGGTTTTTTTAAAAAAAGTCAAAACACGCAGATTTCGATTTCGGCGTGGCCTCGTAGGGTTTTTTCACAGCGTTAGGACTGAAGAAAAATTCAAAACACGCCGATTTCGATTTCGGCGTGGACTTGTAGGGTTTTTTCACAGGGTTAGGAACTTTAAAAAACCTTGATACACACTTACTGAATTGAACGATTAGAAACATATGGCAGAAAAACAGTCCGTTTAATCCGTTTTTATAAAACGCCGCCTTAAAAGACCACTCTAATCCTTGAATATGTCAAACGAATACCCAAAGTCACCTATGCTCTTAGCCACCCCGTCTCTCCACGTAACTACTTCCTCTATATATATCTGCATGTAAGGGAGATACACTCATTATTATTCATCTTCTTTCTCATATTGTAATTGGTATTGGTATTCATCTTCTTCTGATATTGAAATTGGTATCCATATCGGTATTGGTGCAATCCATTACTGATTCTGTGAAGGGAAAAATTCCACTGGTTGCGGCGACATGGATATGCGAGTAGCAGCCCGACTGGTAATATTGATCGCCATGCTTATCGCGGTCACGATGGTCAGTGAAAGTTCGGGTTGCAGGCCGCTGAAACTGAAATTCGTATTACAGGGAGATCAAATGGAAGATAATAATATTATTAAGATGAAGAGTCGGTTGTTCGAATCGCTTAGGGGTCCCATAACTCCGTCAGGCCCCTCTCAATGTCAAAACTACAGGTCTCCCAGTAAGGGAGGTTCGTGTTAAGAAGAACAGATCGGTCGGTTGGAATTGCAAGAGCTGCTGATACTTCTGATCACTCCTTGAACGATCCAACTATTGAAAGGAAATAGGACTGAAAAGAAATAGTACATATATACTGTATATAACCAGAATAGAACAACCGAGGAAAGGTTTACCAGCGATCTAAATAATTTGGTCCAGCTGCATGATGAGGACGCACTAACAGGCCTGTCGATAACACAGGCAGCAGACTGAAATTCTTTTAGGTTTATTGATCTTTGTTAATTCTTTACATCTGGGCGTTTGTTCAATTATTCTTTATTAATGCCATCATATGTGTGCCTTTAAACATGTGATGATGTTTAAGCCTGATATTGCCTCTGGTGTACCCTGAGAGGAATCAAAACTCTATCCCAAACACTTTTTCAGAGAAAGGATCTCTAATCCCACTCCAACAAGATCTAATCGTTGTCCTAAATTTTAATTGGTTAATATCGATCGTCGATGAGATCCACTCCAGTTTGAATTGTGTGATGCATTTTAGTATGATTACCTTCATAATTATACAAAAGATATTCTAAACCAACGGGCTATTTTTGTTTCATTGTATGCCGCAGCAACTTTATTGTGCTCATAGAATGAAGGAATGAGATGGAACTTATTGTTGAAACTCTCGAGCTGAAAGTGATTTTTTAAAACTTTTCCAGGACTTAATTTTGTCGGAGGTATTATATCTTTACAAAAGGATAAGTTTAAACGTTTAAAGTTTTTCATCATGGAAACTCAGTTATCAAATTGTTTATGAAATAGCATTTTTTCAGTATTTAAATTGCATTCCATATATATATATATATATAGAGAGAGAGAGAGAGAGAGAGTGAGCATCTTGAAAAATTCAAATCTTTATAGAATTTTCTGATTTCAACAATTTAAATTGAAAGATCGTTTTAAATTTATTTATGATAAAATTTATGACCAGATTTATGGTAAAGTTGATGAGAAAATTGTTTTCATATAAAATAAAAAATTTAAAAAAATTAGACAACACAATTTAAAAATGATTTCCTCCATATTACATAAACATCTTTCTTCATATTAGATTATAGAGCATTTTTTTGTAAAAAAGGTCACAAGTTCAAATCCATGTTTAAATTTAGACAGGGTCTCTCACAAAGAGGTCATAAGTTTAAATCCAGAAGAAGGTAGGGTATGATACCTCCTAGGGAGATAGGGTATGTATACCCTTTAGAGATTAACATAGTGGATCCCTTATCCCACAAGAAAGGGGTCTCATACACCAATTTGATGTCTAGCTTGATTATAATCTTAAAATTAGATTATTATTATTATTATATTATCTTAAATTTTTCTTAATCATATATTTATTAAATATCAAAAAAATAAAAATAAAAAATTAATATTTCTTAAATAATAAAAATATAAAAAATGAAATTAAAATACAAATTTGTTAAAATAAATATTAGTGTATTTTATCTTTCTATATTTTTTTACATAAAATTGAGTCAATATATAGAATGGAGTTATGCTATCTTCAATACTATCTTGTTACATAGAATGGAGTTAAGCTCTTTTCCAAAGTATCCTGTAAAGTGCATTTTGAATTAGATAAATAAGAAAAGAAAAAAAAAAAAAAATTCAAAAGAAGCTACATCTAAAAATGTCTATTTTATTATTCATTAAGAAACTTTATTTTATTATTCATTATTTTTTTAATTGATATAAATTTATATTATTTCAATATTTTGAAATTAATTTATAATAAATTTTATTAATAAAAATATCTAAATGATAAAAACATATTTTCTATTAAATATATTAACTAAAATTTTATCTTATTATTAATTATAATTATAATCAATTATCAATTTAATGATTATTATTTATATAATAGTTAAATATCAATTATTAAATTTAATTCACTTATATTTAGTGTATAGGAAACGATATACATTAATGGTATGTTTGTTCATACTCTATCTATTTTTAGAATTGTATCGTTAATGTGTTTCTATATGATGATAGAAGTGATGATGAACGAACTACTTCACTTCTTTAATTTCATCACATTATTCCTTCTTGGAGAGAGAAGGACATAGGTAAACTATTTCCTAAGAAGATGAGTTTTTGATGAGTTTTTGAATGTACCTCTTTTATAACTTCCAATATTTATTGTATCTACTATTGAAAGGTCAAGTGCACTAATAAGGATGAACAACATGGTGTAAATGAATAATGGGAATATGATTATACACCATATACACATTGCAAACCAAACGTTACAAGAATGATTCTTTTGAGAGGGAAGACATTCATGTAGTTTATGAGGATTAAGGATATATGGATGGAGACACTATGGACCATATTATTGAAAAAAATATTGAGTAATTTGGGTGTTGATCATAAGCTATATTATATATGTACAAAATATTATATCTTATACAAACAATTACATAAAGATAAGTTTATGTATCCAAAATGAAAAATTAGTGTTATTGAATAATTTGTGTGTTGATCACAAGATATATATATATATATATATATAAACAATTACATAAGGATAAGTTCATGTGTCCAGAAAAATAAGTCAGCCATTACTGTCTTCATGTAAAGGAAAAATTGTGCTAAAAAAGCATGATACCAATTGTGCATAATTCCAAGATTGTTATACATATTTTGTTATAAATATTTATTTAAATATATAGATTAACATGAAAAAAAATTTATTATGAGTGGACAAGATGTGTTGCACATTCCTACATATTTTGAGGTAAAGAAGCACATAAAAATGCATGACCTAAAATTTTTATACGTCATCGACGAAGTATAAGACTGGGCATAGAAATGGACATAGTAACCCTCCTCGGCTAATTATTGGGAAAGAGCATCTGCTGTTATCTCTTATTTTGCCTTCAATGAATAATGTTAGGGACCTCGGAACTTATTTGGAACCATTTATAAAGGGAATGTTGTTTCCATGGAATGAAAATCAAATGTATGATATCTCACAAACTATATCTAAAAATTCTTTTAAGACGTACAATGTTATTATGATATTTCTTGGATAATTAATGACTTTCTAGGGATTAGAGTATGGTTAGGCATAATTTTCATTTTATAACATTTTAATTTTTTTTAGTATTTATAAGTCTTTGTGTTTCATCAAAAATTGATGTTTATTTTGTGGTTTTATACTAAGGACAAAAGGATTAATCATATGTCCATGTAGTGGTAAAGAAATGTTTTTAAAGTATGGGTATATGCAAGTTAATATGATCTTTGGTGACATGTTCATATGATCTTTGGTGACATGTTAGTGGAAAGGAAAATATGGAAAAATAACAATCTTAATTTGAATGGATTATTCAAGGTACTTTTAAAATGAATTTGAATATGGTGTAAAAATATGAAATGTAGGTAATTGAATTAGCTATGGAAAAATAACAATCTTAACTTGGATGGATTATTCAAGGTACTTTTAAAATGAATTTGAATATGGTGTAAAAATATGAAATGTAGGTAATTGAATTAACTTTCCGAATATACAACTTATATTTATAGAAATTGTGAATAACTATGTGAAATTTGAGCTTTTCTAAGAGTGGCATGTTATTTTTCTAGCAAAATATAAGGTATATGTCTCCTTTAATGGAGGTGTTGAGTACCTTAACTACGAAATTTCCTTCCAAAACCTTGTATAATTGTAGAGAAACCATTTCTATAGTTTGGTGTATTTTCAAAAAAATTATAATATTAATTTAATATTTTTTTTAAATTATGAAAGTCAATATATTATTGAAATTGCAATGCCTTATATTAGTGTAGGCTACAAGCATCTTAACATTATAAAAAATATTTCTATTTTTTCATATTGTAGATACTATAACTCATTAACTCATTTTTGAAATGCTAACAAAACAATATAGCAGAAATAAAAGAATTATGTATTCTAGGATTTTGATATATGCGAAGACAAAAATATATTAAAAATAGTGAAAAATATTGATTTAAAAAAAAACTATATTTTTGGAATATGCATAGCCTACTCTATATCAACAACAAATTTCTATAGCCTATAGAAAAATAATGTCAAAGACAGATATATAGAGAGGTATTCATAAAAATGGAGGTTTTGATCTATTTGTAGACCAAACCACTAGGTTTGTCATCCCAAACCTAAATCCAAGAAAAATAACTTAACATAAATGTACTCTAGAGTTGTCATTCCCACCCAAAAAAAAATTAATTATAAATAACACTCACATGTTCCTCAGAACACGCACACACTTTAGGAATATGCACATGCTCTAGGAATGTGCACGCGCTCCTATTTCCTATTTTTTTATACTCATATTCATAACCCTCCCACTCCGTCCCACAATATCTCCTCTCCCTCTCTCCTACATATACCCCTCCCTTCCCCTCACTTTGTATCCTCCTCCCTCTCTCTCCCCCACTCTCCACCCCTTTCTCTCTTTACCTCTCTTTACCTCCCTTCCCTCTCTGTCCCCCCCCTTCCTCTCTCACTCTCTCTCTAGCCCCCCTCTTTTCCTCCCTCTCTCTCCCTCTCACACTCCTACACATGGCCTTGACCTATACATGGTAAGACATAGACATGGAAATTCCTAGAAAATGTAAGGCATGGCAAGACCTAGACCTACACCTACACCTAAAACTAGACTTAGACGTAGACTTATACCATGACCTAGAGCTAGACCTTGTCTTTCCATTACTCAGACTATCACACCCACTCCGTCTCTATATCCCCCCATCTTCCATTCTATCTCCATCTCTATCTCTCTCTCCTTNCTCGTCATTATTAGTTTCACTCTCACTCTCTCTCTATGCCCCTATTTCTCTGTCTACCCCCTCTTTGTCTCCCTCTATCTTCCCCCCTTCCTTTCACTCTCTCTCTACCCAAGATCTCTATCTTCCTCTCTTTCTCTCCCCCCACTTCCTCTTTCTCTCTCTCCCTAGCCCCCCTCTATGTCTCCCTCTCCCTCCCTCTCACTCTTTCTCTCTACCCCCCTCTCTATCTTTCTCTCTCCCCCTCTCACATTCTCACACACTTTATCTACCCCACTCCTCCCTCACTCGCACCCCCTACCTCCCACAATATGACATTTCTCTCTCTCATACATATACCCCTATCTCTATGCCTCCCCTCTCTATCATCCTCTTCCTCCCTCTTACACTCTCTCTATATATCCCCTCTCTATATTTATCTCTTTCCCTCTCACACTCTCACATGCTCTATCTCTTCCTCCCCTCTCTGTCTACTTCTCTCTCCCTCACACTCTCCCACACTATCAATTTTGGTACATTATAAGGCAAGGAATGGAAAAGAAAAGCATGGCCTTGACCTAAACATGGTAATACCTAGACATGGTAAGGCATGGAAAGAGCTAGAACTAGACCTAGACCTAAACTTAGGCCTAGAATTAGAGCATGAGCTAGACCTAGACCTAGGTCTACAACTATACCATGACCTATACTTAGACCTTTCCTTATCAGGCCTCACACTCTAACACCCACTCCTCATCTATCTCCCCCCGCTGCCTCTATCCTTCTCTCTCTCTCCCTCTATCTATTTATCTCCCTAATATCTCTTAGTATCCCCCTCCCCCCCTCTCTCTCCCCCTCCCTCTACCCCTTTGTCCCTCCCCCCTTTCTCTCTCACACCTCTCTCCCACCCCTCTTACTCTATTCTCATTGCTACTCTCTCTCTCTCTCTCTTTGCACCCCTTTCTCTCTCTCTCCCCCCCCTCTATCTCTCTTTGTCTCCCTCTTTCCTCTCACTCTCTCTTTTCCCCCCCTCCCTATCTCCCTCTCTCTCCCCCCTTCCTCTCCCTCTCTCTCTACCTCCTCTCTCTATCTCCCTCTCCCTCCCTATCTCCCTCTCTCTCTGTCTCCCTCTCCCTCTCCCCCCTTCCTCTCCCTCTCTCTCTACCCCCTCTCTTTGTCTCCCTCTCCCTACCTATCTCCCTCTCTCTCTCCTCCCTTCCTCTTCCTCTCTCTCTAAACCCCTCTCTCTGCCTCCCTCTCCCTTCCTRTCTCCCTCTCTCTCTCCCCCTTCCTCTCTGTCTCTCTCTCCCCCCTCTCCCTCCCTTTCACACTCTCTCTACCCCCTATCTATCTTGATCTCTCCCCCTCTCAAACTCTCACACACTCTCTCTCTAACCCCATCATCATCATCTCTCTCTCTCTCTCTCTCTCTCTCTCTCTCTCTCTCTCCTACATATACCAATCTATCCTACATATACTCCTCTGTATCTTCCTCTATTTTCCTCTCACATTCTTACACACAAAATATGCAACCCCTTTATATGTCTTCCTCCCTATCACACTCACACACTCTCTCTCTACCTCTCCTCCTTTTCTTCCTTTCTCTCCCTCTCACACTCTCACACACTATAAATTTGTGTACATCGAAAGGAAATGTATGGCAAGGAAAGATATGGAATTGACTTAGACATGGTAAGACCTACACATGGAATGAACTACATATGGAAATGAATGGAAATATCTATAGCTTTCCTTTCCATTCCTCTCTCTCTCTCTCTCTCTCTCTCTCTCTCTCTCTCTCTCTCCATATTCCCATTTGTCCCTCCATCCCCTATACTCCACCCTTGATCCAGGTGGATATTGGTGGCCACCCACCTTTTCCAGCTGGCTCAAAACAACTTTCTAGCAATTATGATAATTTACTATTTTTAGCAGTTTTTCGGGTCCTGAACTTCTAGAGTCATTTTGAGGCTCTAAATGACGTTTTTTGGGGTATGTTGCGGCATAAAATTTTATCATGAAATTTTGTGTAACTTTTGTATTCCTCAAATAGATCTTTCTAATGGGCTATCATACGCCTAAAATGAATATTGTATGCAAAAGTTACGACCCCAAGACGTTGATGTACTAACTTACCCAAACGGGGCCCACATGACTTTTGGCGCTTCATCTCCTAAGGTTAGGTTTTTGGATGTTTAGGGTTTTTGAAACTCTTGTTTATTGTAAAAAGGCCTTGACAGCCTCATTGTAATCATCTTCTTGTGAATGAGCACATTCGTCACATCTCTTCTTAGAGATAAGCCGCCACCATTCCAGAAAGCTTGTTTTCCGCCACATTTTACAGTTTCATCCTATTTCCTTATTGAATAAAAAACCAGTTTTACTGTATCTCTATTATTCTATGTTAACCATTTGGTAATAATCTGTACTCATTTCGTTCTGCTCATAAAATCTAGATCAGTGGTATCAGAGTGGTCTGCTCCTTATCGTCTTAATCCATGTCCCCAACGAGGTTGGAGTACAAAGATTTGGGTCTCGAGCTTGTTTCTCTTGAGGAAAAAAGCTCTCACACACCCAAGAAACCTCTCATGGAAGGAGAAAAGAAAGATTAGGGGATAGGAGATCCTTTCAGACTGTTGATTGAGGAATCCCTCACGCAAAAGAGGAACGAGATGATGGATAATTTCGCACAAATCCTTTGGCGACTACAAATAGGCAACGCATCTTCTTCGAACGGAGGCACCACCCCCTTCAAGGTACAAATAAACTTCGATATTCCTATATTTGAAGGTCAGATAGATGCAGATGTTGTAGACAAGTGGTTGAATCTACTAGAAGGGTATTTTTTTGTCCATAGCTTTTCGAATAGAGAAAAGATTACTTTTGTGCTCCTCAAAGTCGTTCCCCATGTCAAATATTGGTGGGAAAATTTCTGTGAGCAAAAGGAAACAGAGGAACCCTCATTATTTATAGTCACGACCACCTGAGAATCCTTTCGGAAGTTATGACGACTTGTATACCAAATGGACCACACTACGGCAAGAAAGAGACCAAGCAGTGCTAGATTTCACAAATATCTTCCATACCTTGCGCACCAAGTTGGGTATCAAAGATTCGGAGCGACATCTTGTGCTCAAGTATTGCGGTGCTCTACATAGATACATCCATACCGAAATGGAATTCCTGGACATCTCATCCTTGGGTGCGGCCTACCGATATGCTGTCAAAATCGAGCAAAATCTCAAACAAAAGACGTGACAATTTGGGCCAGGGAACCCCTCACAACAAAAGCCAGGAAAGGGTGGCCCCAACCCATAGGACAAAGGACAGAGAAAATATGGATAGTATCAGTACAACCAATCCAAGCCACAAGAAAAGAAGGAAACTGGAAAGACAAAGAAAGATATTGGGAAGTGGTGAGACTTCCATAAGAGCCCTTGGCATAACACTGCTAACCGTTGCTCAAAGAAGATGCTGGTGGTCGAAGTGAAATCCTCTGAATCAGATGCAGGTTCTAGCTCTGAGTCAGAACCAGAAAGGGGAAGACGGATCATTGATGTGGAACCCAGTGTCATCGTTGCTACCACCAAGCTCCATCATGGTGAACCAGACGAGCTAGAAGAAGGAGAGCACCTCTTCCATTCACAGATGTGGGTAAAAGGCACCCCACTGTACTTCATCGTTGATAGTGGTATCCATAAGAACCTCATCTCAGCAGAGGTCGTCAAGCGGTTGGCCCTACCGACAACGCCGCACCCACAACCCTACACCATTAGATGGCTCCACCAAGGAAGCGATCTCCGTGTCAGCCAATAGTGTTGATTGTCATACAACATCAAGCCCTTCAAAGACGAGGTATTGTGTGATGTTTCTCCTCTTGAAGTTTGTGATGTTCTTTTGGGCCAACCTTATTTATGGAAATGTCATGTTGTATATGAGTCTAGGCCTCATAGTGTTATTATTACTTTGAACAGGAAATTGTACAGGATACCCGAGGTTGTCCCACCTAGTGCTATTTCATTGATCTCTGCTAAGAAATGAACGAAGGTCATATCTCAGATAGGGAAGTTTGTCTTCTTCATGATTCTCTCTCAGAATGAGAGAAAAATCATAGCCACATCCAGGGTCCCTGCAACCGACCTCTCCACACATCAGAAGCAAGTAGATAAGGTCGTGGAAGAATACTTGGATATCTTCTCCTCACCTACCGGGGTACCTCTACACTGTCAGGTCAAGCACCCTATCGATCTAACCTCGGACACATCGCTGCCAAATGGTCCAGTCTATCGTCGCTCTTTGTTAAAGAATGAGGAGATCAAGCGACAGATCCAAGAATTGCTCCACAATGGGCACATCCATCCCAGCTCATCACCTTGTAGGAGCCCAATTGTGCTGGTACAGAAGAAAGATGGAACCTGGCGACCTTGCATTGATTATCGGGCTCTGAATAAAATCACAGTCAGAAACCGATACCCGATTCCCCGAATCGAACACCTCCTTGATCAACTCATGGGGGCCAAATACTTAAGTAAGCTTGATCTAAAGTCTGGCTACCACCAGGTCCCGATAGAACAAATAGATGTATGGAAGATCACCTTCAATTCAAAGGAAGGACTTTTTGAATGGTTGGTCATGCCCTTTGGTCTGACAAATTCTCCAGCCACTTTCATGAGGATGATGGATGATATCTTGCGACCATTCACCAATACTTTTGTAGTGGTGTATCTGGATGACATTCTTCTTTACATCAAGACTTGGTCCGAACACTTGTAGCATATTCAGCAGGTTCTGCACACCCTGCGGTAGCACAAGCTATACGCCAACTTGGGAAAATTCTCCTTTGACATGGACAGGGTCCATTACCTAGGCTACATAATTGATCAACATAGCGTCATGTGGATCTAGCCAAGATATAAGTCATACGTGACTGGCCATCCCCAACCACACTCACTGAGCTTCGAAGCTTCTTGGGCCTTGCCAATTTCTACTGCAATTTTGTGTTGGGATTCTCCCATATTTCATGGGCCCTGAGCCAAATAACTAGGGGTGGTGGTAAGGCAAAATTTGCATGGGCCTGACCCCAACAACAAGCATTCAATGATTTGAAGTAGTGCTTATGCTTAGCCCCAGTACTTTCACTACCAGACCTGCAACAGCCCTTTGAGATTGAGACTGATGCTTCAGACTATGTTGTGGGTGTCGTTCTCACGCAGCACGGCCACCCCATGGCCTATCATAGTGTGACACTATAAGATGTTGTCCATAAGTAGCCTACTTACGACAAAGAAATGTACTCTATTTTTCAATCCTGCCGCCAGTGGAGACATTACATTCTTGGGAGGGAGACAGTCATCCACATTGATAATAAGCCACTGTAGTTCATGCAGACACAAGGAAAATTGTAGAATGACCACCATCAAAAGTGGTCCATATACTTGCAACAATTCCACCTCAACATCAAGTATAAAACACGAAGCACCAACCGTGTCATTGATTGCCTCAGCAGACCACTAGTCGCGACACTCACCACAGTGCTAGACTTCTGTGGCCATGAGACCTCTGGATGGCTCCAAATATATGATACAGACCCGGACTTCACCACCACCTACCAAATGTTGGATGCAAAGGAAGTTGTCAATAATTTCCATCTTCAGGATGGGTTGTTGTGTCGTCTGGGCCATATATGTGTTCCATCAAGTGAGCGAGTGAAGATAATATGGGAATCCCACTACAGCTAGGTGGTAGGACACTTCAGTGTCGAAAAGACAGTGGCGATGCTACAAAAACATTTCTACTGGCTGAAACTTCGACAGGAGGTCAGCAAGTATATCAGGTCTTGCACTTCCTGCACTATTGCCAAACCAACCACTAAGAAACAGGACCTATACACCCCTCTTCCTACTCCTGACAGGCCATGGGAATCCATCTCAATGGACTACATGTCGGGCCTCACGTCCACCAAGCGGGGAAATGACTGTGTTTTTGTGGTTGTTGATCCCTTTTCTAAGATGGCGATTCGGGTTGCTTGCAAGAAGAGCGTCACAACAGAAGCCATTGCCAAGCTCTTCTTTGAACGAGTCTGGGTACATTTTGGAATCCCACAAACCATTATCTTAGATCAGGAGAGTTGATTTCTCAGCACATTCTGGTCGAGCTTCTAGTCACTGCTGGACACCAAGCTCACCAAATTCATAGCCTTCCACCCCCAGACAGATGGCCAAACCAAGGTCGTAAATCGAATGATCGTGCATATCCTGTGCATGTATAATTCCAAGAACCCTCTCACATGGGATGAGAGTCTTTCCTATGTCCAGAATAGATACAACCGAGCCCTGTATAGCTCAACCGACCATAGCCCCTTTCAGGTGGGGTTGGGATTCCAACCATTAGGTCCCATAGATGTTGCACTTCCCATTGCAGTCACCTCAACCGACTCCTCTCTTGCTCCAAATGAGGCTAACAAAGCCACCCGATTCATTAAGAGGATCCAACACATCCTCCAACAAGTTTAGGATATCCTACAAAAGTCTAATGACAACTACAAGCAGTGCCATGATCAACATCAGGTTCCACATAAGTTTCAGGTGGGAGACAAAGTTTGGTTGCACTTGCAGAAAGAACGCATTACAAGACCCCATCGAAAGCTTCACCCACTCCATTATGGATCGTACACCATCACCAAGGTTGTGAGGGATAATGATTTTTCACTCAACATTCCTCCTTTCCTTGGCCTGCACCTAGTGTTCAACGTGGACCTCCTTCAGCCTTATTTCCCACCATTATTAGACACCTCAGACGTAACGGAACAGTTGACACCAACAGATCTCAACCCTGACTGCATACAATAGGCATCCAGTGATTATATTGTGGACACATAGAACAAGGGCACTCGACAACAAAGGATCCAACTTTATCGAGTCGTCAAAGCAGGGCAGTTCCTGCACCAAGGCAAGTGGCTCACCTGGGGCCAAATTCAACAGAAATTTCCTCATCTGATGGAGGAAATCAACGCAATGGAGACCATTTCTTCCTAAGGATGGAGTATTGATCCAGGTGGATATCAGTGGCCACCTACCTTTTCCAGCTGGCTCAAAACAACTTTCTATCAATTTTGATAATTTACTATTTTTAACAGTTTTTTGGGTCTTAAACTTCCGGAGCCGTTTTGAGGCCCTAAACGACGCTTTTTGGGGTATGTTGCGGTCACAGAATTTCAACATGAAATTTTGTGTAACTTTTGTGTTCCTTGGATAGATCTTTCCAATGGGCTATCATACGCCTAAAATGGAGATTGTATGCAAAAGTTACGACCCCGGGAAGTTGATGTACTGACTTACCAAAACAGGGCCCACATGACTTTTGGCGCTTCATCTCCTAGGGTTAGGTTTTTGGATGTTTAGGGTTTTTGAAACTCCTGTTTATTATAAAAAGGCCTTGAGAGCCTCATTATAATCATATTCTTGCGAATGAGCTCAGCCATCACATTTATTCTCAGAGATAAGCTGCCATCATTCCAGCAAACTTGTTTTCCGCTGCATTTTACAGTTTCTGCCTATTTCCTCATTGAATAGAAAACCATTTTTACTATATATCTATTATTTTGTGTTAAGCATCTGGTAATAATCTGTAGTCATTTTATTTTTCTCATAAAATCCAGATCAACCCTCTCTCTCCCACCTCTCTCCCATCTGTCTCTCTCTCCTTGTTGTTAGTATCACTCCCACTCTCTCTTTTTATGTGTTACAGAGAAATCCCCTTGCGGACAAGTGGATTATCTCTTGGATACTAGACCCCTATGACCAAGACAGAAAATGCTATTGTGGACACTGACATTCCTTTTAGATCTAATTAAGCTAATGTATGAAGAGGAAGAAGAAAAAGTGTACCTTTTTAATGGCGTTTGTCCTCGCATAGTCCAAGTTGAGCTTCGACCTTAAGCTCCTCAATAAGTCTTGTATAACAAACAAAGATACAAAAAACTTCCTATTATACTGAGATTAGCTCAAAAACAAATCTATCTACTAGAGACAAGTTCATGAAATGTACGTAAACTTTAAAGGAAACAGGCCAAGCATAGATTTAGATTAATGAGAACAAAGTCGTGCTTACAGCCATGGATGTAGTGCAACAGCTTCACCAAGCTCTCTTTGTCCAGACCTTTGCTCAGATAATCCAAACAGAAAGTTGATGCTTCAATGATATCTCCCTTATGAGATCATAAGTTTGATACTTCACCATTTCTACATCTCTATACCACTCATGAGATCATAAGTTTGGTATCTCCAATATCTATCATTTTTCACCATGAGAAGGCCTCCTTATATAAGCTTGGAGAGACCTAACCACTTGAGAGATCTTTGGGATAAGTTGAGGATTCCTCTCCTTCAGTTGTGGATCTTACCTAAGATCATGCCTTGAACTCGGATTCGAATCCAACCAACTTTAGAGATTGAGGGGATTCTTCCCTGATTTATCTCAACAAACCAAAATTTTCTCAAAAAGGGTAGCGCTCCCCCAAAAGGGTGCATAGAGCGTTTCAATGCTCCCCCAGATAAGGCTAGGGAGAATTAGTGCTCCCTAACAGTGGATAGGGGAGCGTTGTCTTCCAAAAATCATTTAAGTGGTTTTCTTCATGGAAAATGCTTTGTACTCTTCATCAAATGATTTCTCCTTCTTACACTAGTCTTTGAAGGTGTCTTAAGTGTCCTTTTGATGTCGTTAGAGAAACGACATAGGCAAGATGGTAGGATGATGTTTGCGACACTTGCGACACTTAAGTCCAATAATGCGACACTTACAACACTAGTCATGATGACAATCGGTCATCATCCTAATGAGTAATTTTTATGTGTAACAATATGCCCCTCTTTCTTTCTCTAAATGCCCTCTATATCTCCCTCTTTCCACCCCTCTTTCTCTCACTCTCTCTTTAACCCCCCCTTTCTGTCTCCCTCTCTCTCTATCCCCTCTTCTTCTCACTTTCTCTCTCTCTACTCTCCCTCTCTATATCCCACTCCCTCCCTTTCACACACTCTCTCTACCCCCCATCTTTGTCTTGCTCTCTCCCCC
>JASDQU010684283.1:26570-40618 GCA_032191745.1 Picea mariana | reverse complement strand
TTAGGCAAGCAGGAGGTCTCCAAAGGTCATGTGGAGTCAATCCAAAAAAAGGTGGGAGAAAGTGATGTCTCTCCTGACCAAAATTCATGTCATGCATCATCAATACCCCATGTGTGCATTAAACTCTATATGAATCACACCCTAGAAGATGACATCATTACCATAATAAGGGCAACGTCCAGTATCCAAGTGATTTTTCCATGCCCTAGAGAGATGTAACTCATTTTTACACTGTCTTTAACTACATGTTATTGCGACATCCCTTATCCTAGTGAAAAATAAGTCATGGGGTACTCTTCCCAGTCTATGGGGCTTCCATCCCATTTTTGTTCCATAATGACTGAATCTGCTCCTACCAAGCCCATTTGTCCATCATTTAGGGTTGCAAGGATGTGAGAGCTAATGTCTGAGGATGGTGAGTCACTGGATGACTCAGTTCTCTCCATCACACATGATAACATCTTGCAATAAAGGCACAACATCCTAGGTACAATCCCAGAATGTTGCTCAAAGAACCATGTTAGGGCCATCCAAGACAAATCAAAGCATAAAACATATTTATCCAAATTTCACACAAAACATTAGTCCTTAAAACATGCAAAGTAAGATGCAACTTAAGATATAATCCATGTAGGACAATTCCCTTCAGTATCCCCTTCAAGAATCACACTAGCCCAAGACCCTATGTGAGTTGACAAGTTGAAGTATGGGAGGGACTTCATCAAACCATATTAGGTGTGCCACCTAGAAAAGAAATAAAATAACCTAGGTAGAGGGATAGGTCCTGACAGTGATAGGGAAATTAAAAACCATTCAAGAGTAAGTGTGATAATGATATGGTTTTAGGGATTAATTCATGGCTCATGGTGTCACTAAATCCATTTCTATAAGAACATTTTTGGAGGGTGAACTTGCTCTTGAGTCACCCATATTTAGGAACTAATTTTTCCAAACCCCTTTATCAACCATCTTTCTAGTCTTCTTTATCATATTTTCAAGTCCCCTTTTATAAGGTTTCAAGTTGTAGCATTGCTATTTGGGACCAGGGAGAGAACTGAAAGAGTAGATCCCAAGTTTGGAATGGATGTTGTTAGTCCTTTTTCTATCATTAATTTCTTTATTTAACATCATTTTCTTCTTCTTTTAATAGCGACTGCAATCAACCCCTAGTCCTTCAACTCCTCTTCTCATGAGTGAATGGACCACGACCCATTGTTGAAGTTTAGTACACTATGAGAGGTTCCATGATGGAAAGTGTTAATTATGATGGGGAACAAAACGTTACCCTTGTGAGGGCCCCCTAGTAGTACCCATTTTCCCTAGGAGGTGACAACATGGGACTGGTGCATAGAATTTGACCACCAAGGTAAAACAAGGAAATTGATGTAATTTCTGAAACTAGTGATCCATTATCCACCTTCAACCAAATATCCTCATCCACATTCCTGACAAATTAAGCACAACACTTTGCATAAAATAAGGAATAGCATACCTCGTGGTGAAAATGTATTTCCACCTCCCAGATTATGGTTTTCTTGGATGTGATGAGCCTTGGTTGACCCGTATTTGTAAATTTGAATGAGGGAGGTTGTTGGGCTTCCATCTATGGACATGTTGATCATCATCATGGTCAGGATCATGTTCTCCATTATGGGCCATGAGACATGATCTCCTCTAGTTACCCTTAGGCATGGTGGGGGCCGGGGGGGGTAACTTGGTTATCCCCACATGTTTAAGTAATGGGGATGATGTGGCATCCAATCACACCATGGTGATCAATATGGTAAGTCAACTTGTGGGAGGCATAAATTTCACATACAAAATTTTATTGAAGTGATTCTTGCATTGTTGGAAAGGTATTGAAGTGTAGAATATATATGGAATCTCCACAATGAGGTTTGGACCGTAAAAATGTGTTGTTTGATGCCTCAAAATGTCTCTAGAATATTTCAGACATTTTTTTCGACCCATATTTCCAAATTGGGACCAACCACTAAAATGGGTTTGCAGGTTGATTCCTCCATTTTTTTCAACCATAAGGCATCAATATATTAGATGAAAAATAATATAATGATCCAATCAATATCATTGTTACATAGATTTTATAAGAAAAGAGATTACATAGACATATGCCTTGTGTCAAAAGTGGATGAATGCAATGTTATTAAAGGGAAGAGTTTGGAACCTTTCTGATTTGGTTCACTAGTGAATGAATTACTATTGCCTTGATACATTTTCTCATCTAACTTGGAGTTTGGAAATTTAGTACCTTGACCAATGAATGAAATTCTAGATTTCAAAATAGGTTGCATCCTAATGTTTGAAGTTATTAACCATTTTGAAGGTTCACTAATAAAAATGAACCAAAATCAAAAAATTAAATTATTGGGAGTAAAGTTGAATCCAACCCATCAATGTTCTTCAAAGGAAAATTATGTCTCCATGTGATGAATTTCAAATATTTTGAAAGGAGAGGTAGTGTACTTTGTACTATTAGCAATGAATTCAAAGTTTTAATTGAGAAAGTATTCATCCAATGTGATAAATGTTGCAATATTAGAAGGTTCTTGTTATGAACAAAATTCCATAAATAGGATGAGATTATAGAGAAAAATAAATTCCATGCCTTCAGAATGATAGATTCAATGAAAAGAAGCCACTTCAAGGGGACAACCTTCCTTATAATATATCCAATGCATAAGACAATATGCCTACACAAATGAATCTACTTCATTATAAATAGGAGATAAAGTGAGCATGGTGTAACCTACCACTAAGACGACCTAACCATAAATAATAAAATAATAATGAATGAGGGTTAGATATTTAACATAGCCCTTCTCTTTAAAACAAAAAAATCTCTCAAAGCTTGTAATTGAGGGTGTATATTCATGAATTACTCATTTTCTGATGTAGCTTATTTTGAAGGCATATTCTTCCACTTCATTAAGTACTCCATAATGGTTCTATTATAAAGTTATAGAGATCATTTTTCTATAAGTTTGTCTAGTTCAAAAATCATCTTCCTCTCTTCATATAATTTTGGAAGTTCTATCTACACTGACAACTGACATATTTTGTCCCAAAACCTTTTCTACACAAGATAAATGAAAAAAATTATGAATGCAAGAAGAATTAAAATATAACTCATAGACCACTTGTCTAATATTTTAGATAAACTTGTGTCTTACCCATAAAATTTAGGATATAGTGTCTAATTCTTCTTTTGTTTGAGAGTATAATGCTTATAAGATTTTAGTCTCAAAACTACACAATCATCCTCCTCAAATTGTCTTTCACTTCGATGTTGATATTCTTGCTACTTCATCTTGTTTTGTACCATTTGAAGGTATTATTTAAGAATTTTCAAATTTTCTTCATTCTTCTCCACATGTGAGTCTATTGCCTATACTTTGGACCGGTCTTGAAAAAAGTATGTGATACTAGGATCCATATATCCATAAATAACTTCAAATGGAGACATATTAGTAGATGTGTGGTAGGTGGTATTATACAACCATTATTCTAGAGGAATCCACTTCACCTATTGAGACTTATTTTCTTAAGAATAGCAACATAAATAACCCTCTAAACATTTGTTAACTATTTATTTTTAATGATCAGATTTGTGAATGATATTTTGAACTCATAACTAGTGTTCTTCCATTTGTCTTCCATAATTATTTCCAAAAATTTCCTATAAATTTTGGATACCTATCATGTACTAGTACTTTAGGAAATCCAGGAAGTATATGAATTTCCTTCATGAACACTTCTACCACTTGGCTTGCAGTCTATTTACTTTGAATTCCACAAAAAAGGTGCATATTTTGTGATTCTATCCATGACCAAACAAATGGCATCCTTACCTTCTAATTTTGGTAAACATATAATGAATTCCATTGATATCTCTTCCCATATTTGATTAGGTATGTGTAAAGGATAAAGTAGCCCTAGAGCCTTGACTATATTTCCTTTATTTCTTTGTCACACCTCACATTCTCTTACAAGTTTTTGAATATCTTTTTTTATTCCTTCCCAAAAAAATGTTTTTTGATCCTTTGATATATTTTAATGAACCCTAAATGTCCGACCATTAGAGATTCATGAGAATCCCTTAATATTTGTTGCTTAAAATTTTATTGAGGGCATACAAATATTATACCTTTGTACCAAAGGATATCTCTTTCCACTCCCAATGTTCCATAGATATCATCCCTTCTTTTAGACACTATATTTTCTATTTAGTATTATTGTCATGTTTTCATTCAGGGTGAGCTTCTTCTAACCACACAGGAATGAAAGATGTAATAGAATATAAACTTGAGGCTTATTCTATTTTGGAAAGTGAATCTACTACCATATTTTCCTTTCCCTTTTTTTAGATTGTTTCAAAATCAAACCCTTGCATTTTTTCTACTCATTTTTTTTTTCTTATCATGACAATATTTTCTACAAAAAGTACTTTAGTCTATCATTGTAATACCCGAGTTTTGATTCCGTATATTATCAATGTATTTTTGTTTATTTGACGAAAGGACAAAGTTCCTATAAAGTTGAAATGTCAGAGAGTTTAGCAATGTAATAACATTGAATATTAATAACAAAACCGCATTGATGGTTGCAATATGGATATCGATAGAGTGTTAGGGGGATATGATTACACAAGAGAGGAGAGTAAAGGGGCTAACCAATTTATTATATTTTATTAAAACATGTCTTCGAATTAGTCGAGAAAGTAATTACGTGAGATTCTTGCAGGATCCACATGATGCATTATTGCATGCAAATATATAAACCACGATTTTGGTCATTGGGGGGTCACTCGCTCATTCATCACTCATTCTACAATCATTGTTTCTCATTATTCTTCTTGTTTTTGGCATGGAGACAAAATGATGGAGGTACAGATCCATTGTTAGTTGGGTGTACATATTTACTAGTTATTCCGGCATGAAAATAATGCATATGTACATAAGAATAATGGAAGTTGAGAAATAATTGTCCATAGTTGAGAATCCCTAGAGCTTCCAACATTGATATTTCAATTTTCTTGTCCAGAAGCACTGGAGCCATGGAAAAAAGTGAAACATCTTGAGGGATTGTGTTGCAGAGATGGGGTTCCTTTCTTCGGGTTGTGCATGATGAGGGGAAAAGAAATTTGGTAAGTTAGGAATTGTTGTGTGGTTGAGAAAATTGTGAGAGCTTAATAGTTGACTGGTGTGTGTGTTTTAGAGTTCGCTTAGTCACTTGTCCTTGTTGATTCATAACCTCAGCTATTTAATGTGCAATAGACCCTAAAGTTGGGTGGAATGGCTGATGTCTGTATCCAGTTGGTGCCAATATTTTATGAAGATAAATTATTTTTTCTCCATGTATTTTATATTTCCAATGTGTTTACATTGAGTTATCTATATTTTTAATGTTGTGTATGTTAATGAGAAATCTACATTTAATATATACATGTTTACTTGCATACAGGCATGGTCTATGCATATGCATGTTTCTTTTTTAATTTTATAATGGTATCAGAAGTTTTTAAATTCTCCAAAGAATGTGAATTCTTGAGGCACCCGAGCATGGGGTACATTACAATCATGGTTTGTATTGACTTTAAAATTCCTCCCAATGAGATATTGTCACCATTTTTTTATTTCATGTAGAATTGCTACCATTTATTCTCAAAATCTAGACTACACTAAGTCTTTTCCATTGAATTGTTTACTTTCAAAATCCAATAATCTCCCTTCTTGCATTAATACTACTCCAATTTCGTGTCTCGGTGCATCACATTCAGCTATGAATGTTTTATCAAAATTAGGTGTTTTCAATATTGGTATAGAAAACATGGCATCCTTTAAGAGTGAGAATGCCAAGGTATCACCCTCATTCCATATAAATTAATTGTTATTCAAGAGAGATGTGAGTGGGCCTACAATGTGTGCAAAATTCTTTATAAATTTTTGATAAGATCTTGTAAGACCTAAAAATCCTCTAAGACTCTTGATATTCTTAGGAATGGGTCATTTTTAGATAGATTGGATATTTTGAGGTTCCACCTTAACCCCTTATGGTGAAAATATATGACTCGAATACTCTACTTCTTGTTTCCCAAAAGAACATTTGAATTTTTTTAAATACAATTAATTGTTCTTGAGAATTTGTAGGACTTTATCCACATATTCAATGTTGTCTTGCCATGATTTTTTATAGATAAATATATCATCAAATAAAGGTAACACAAAATTTGTAAGATGGGGTCAAAAACATTTCTTCATAAGGATTTGAAAATTAGATGGAGCATTTTTCAATCCGAAAGGCATGTCCAATAACTCATAGTGTCCTTCATGTGTTCCTAAATTTATTTTTGAAATGTCTTATTCTCTTAATATGATTTGGTCGTATCCTGATTTAAGACCTAACTTTGTAAAATAAGTCACTCCAAGAATCTCATCTAATATCTCATCAATATTTGGAATAATAAATTTATCCTTGGTGGTGATTTTTTTAGATATTTGTAATCAATACACATCATCCAAGCATTATCTTTTTTTTTACCGTCACTCCTAGAAATGAAAAGGAACTCTTGCTTGGTTGAATAATACATGAATCCAACATGTTTTGGACAATTTTCTCATTCTCCCCCTTTTGTTGATGAGGATATCTATAAGGAATTTTATTAGGAGGAGTACCTACAGGGATTAGTTCAATTTGATGTTCATGATCTCTCGATGGGGTATCCGCTTAGAAATTTCTTAGAAGACCCTATGGTTACTTTCCAATGTGCATTTTAATTCCTTTAGAATATTTTCATCTTCTTACTTCACTTTCATAGAATTAATTCTAACTACAACTCCCCTACTTACTTTTTTTGAGAATATTTTCCATTCGATGCTTTTCGGATTTTGAAATTTACACTTTCAAAATCAAAAGTATTCAAAATTCACACCTTTTAAAATCAAAATTTACACTTTTGAAAATCAATATTCATACTCTTGGAATACAATTTTCCACTTAAAAAACATAAATGTTCACACTTTTGAAAATGAAATTCATAGTTTTTTAGTCAAAATTCTTACTCATTAGTCCAAATTTAATGAAATCACCATTTCAAGTTATTTTGTTAGCTTGAAGAATTCTCTGATTTTGCCCTGATTTTGGATGTAACTCAAATAGTGGTGAACTTCTGATGCTTATTCATGTAAAGGAAAAATCTCAGGTAAATATAGAATGGAAAAATTCATTTGACATAATCTTTCTCTTTCGCTTCCCAACTCTTAACTTAAGAAGACAACTAAATGAAAATTTTGAATGGTGGGATTTTGAACTAATTAAATTAAAAAATGGTGGGACAGGGAAAAAATAAGGGGAGGGGATTGTAATACCCCAAGGACCAGACCCAGTTATATTATGAATTGTAATCATGTTTATAGGCTCGTGAGCCAAGTGTATATAAGTTGGTCGTCTTATGTGTTTATTAGGCCGAAGAGCCTAGGTGTTAAAGGCCAGGAGCCTAATTTTGTATATGTAATTATGCAGATTATTAATAAAATATAAACATCGTTGCGTGCATATCAACCACAAAGAAAGAGTGATGGGGGACTGAGCTTCCACAAGGTGGGTAAGGGAAAGGGGGATGAAAGTTTTGAAAGAGGGGCTGATCTTAGGGGCTTAAGTCCTTGAGAATAATAATTTATTCTTATTCCAAAGCTGTGTGAAAGACATGTTTTTATCCTATGTCCTGGGAGAGGCAATGTGTGCAAAAGGGAACACATGTAGCTCCAAGAAAACAAGTGTCGACATGGGTGCATGCATTTAAAATATGAAGTGTCAGCTGTGTTGGGCGGTTCTCTCTTCCATTCTATCATTCTCTGCCTGATTTCATTGGGATCGAGGGTATCTAAACCATGTTCCCTCTGCGTCTATGTCTGCATACCCACGCACAGTGAAGGAAACACTCACGGGAAGGTTGTTCATTCTTCCAGTTTCCCGATCCTCCATCTGAAACTGTGGGATCTCTGTGATCGACCTCTGCATTTTTCTTACCCCGCACCTCGAAACCAGTGGGAAAAACCTATGGAATGATCCTCCGTCTGAACCATTTTTCCTCTACGTGGAACCTCGACACAACCACGCATCTTGAAACCTAAAATCTTTGAGTCGTTCTATGTTTTTTGAGGCACTCGACACCTGGGTAATCGCCTTAGCCATGTCGTGTTTTAGCGTGGGTTGTTTTCTCCTACGATTCCATGCCCATTTGTTGTTTCTACTGTCATCCCTATGTGAATGGGTGTTGAACCATTTATATTGTCCTCACCTGGCTAGAGATGAGTCGAGGAGTGTGCTAAAGAAGTGGGTTTTCAGGCCCGTGGTAGAAGCGGCAGGTTGTCAAGCCTATGAGCAGCTCTCTCCTGGTGAGAGAGTCTACTGGGAAGTGGTTTTCTCCCAATGAGAGTCCAGCACCAGCTACGGAGCTATGGGAATTCTTGATCTGGCCTATTGTCGAGACCTAGAGAGGGAGGTGAAGCAACCGATGGAATTTGCTTGTGAAGGTGTATACTCTTGGGTGGAACAGGCATGTGGGGAATGAGAGTCTGTGAGTAGTGGGCATAAGAAGGCTCCATGAGAGAATCCTTTTGGTTGCATTATGCAGTTTTCCTATAACCTCATCCTAGTCTAGGATTCTCTTGCCTTGGGTGGAGTTTAGTCCTAGCTTGGGGGTGACCCATTGCTGAGCATGATGAGCAGTGTGGTCTAAGGCTGGGAGGTTCGTGGAAGGTCTGCATGTAGTTGGTGGAATTACTCCAATTTAAAGATAGGTATTAATACTTTTACCTAATTTATATGTGATGCATGTCTGTGTCTTTGAAAAGTTATCATGTATTTCGTTACAAGTATGAAATAAGGTTGTTTTCCATTAATTTTGTATGTTAGCAGTAATTATGTGGTTACTTTGTATTGTTTGTTTAAATTTCATTAAATATGCATGTTATCTATATATGTATGTGAATGTTCTGCGTAGTAGCGCTACACCACAGTGGGGTTGATGGTCGGGGATGTTACAAATTGGTATCATAAATGAGTAGTGGCATTGCTCGGCCTATCGGTGGCTGGCGATGTTACAGAGATGATCCCTTCTTTTAGAGACTATATTTTCTATCTATTACTATTGTCAGGTTTTCATTCAGGGTGAGCTTCTTCCAACCACACTTGAATGGAAGATGTAATACAATATAAATTTGAGGCTTCTTATATTTTGGAAAGTGCATATATTACCACATTTTCGTTTCCCTTTTTGTAGATTATTTCAAAATCAAACCCTTGCATTTTTTCTACTCATTTTTTTTTTCTTATGATGAAAATATTTTCTACAAAAATTACTTTAGACTATCATTGCAATACTCGAGTTTTGATTCCCTATATTATCAATGTATTTTTGTGTATTTGATGAAAGGACAAAGTGCCTATAAAGTTGAAATGTCAGAGAGTTTAACAATGTGATAAATTTGAATATTAATAATAAAAATGCATTGATGGTTTCAATATGGATAATGATAGAGTCTTAGGGAGAGGGGAGATAAAGGGGCTAACAAATTTCTTATATTTTATTAAAACATGTCTTGGAATTAGTCGAGAAAGTAGTTACACAAGATTCTTTCGGAATCCACATGATGCATTATTGGATGAAAATATATAAACCATGATTTTGGTTGTTGGGGGGTTACTCGCTGATGCAGGAGCATCTCTCCATGTCAGCCAACCAGCCAGCCAYGTCAGCGTGTGCATTCAAGGCTGAAGAGAGGYGCAGTCTTCATCTTCAATTTTGAATTTGAATGTAATTAATGTTGTAGGTTGTTGAGCCATGGAGTCGTGCCTTTGTGTAGGAATTAGAATAGGTAGGCCTTTAATGTTTGTAAGGCTGAGATCTAGATCCGATTTGTGRACTAGACATCCCATTCAATGTAATTGAATAGGGTAGGTAGATTGGAGGGAAGAGMTCTAAGAGCCTCCTCATGTAAAATATCTTTTGGKATGGTAATTKTATCTCATGGTAGAGGGTCTGCGAGTAGAGAGTAGAAGAGAGAAGGAGTCGAGACCTTGTTACAGGTTGTGCTCAGGAATACCTTGTACAAACARACATTTTTCCATTTTAATATGAACAACARTTTTTCCTGCATATTTTTGTGTTAAATGAATGTCTGTGAATGTTCTTTATATGTTGTGAATGTGTGTTATGTTTATGCATTTGCAAGAGTTGTTTTGGCTTCAATCTTGAGAGGTATTTGAGGCTTCACACTAGGAGSGTGTGACAGAACGCTGCGGGTTCTGATAGCCGTGCATAGAGGGTGCATTTTTGAACTCTGCGGAGTCAGACAGAGGCATGTCAGGTGGGTAYAGAAGTTAAAATCATCAACTCAGAGGAAGACGTCAAGGTTGTTGAATACCTTGGAGGCAAGGCTGTGGAGAAGAACACAGTTGCAGACAGAATCTCTAAGGAGTTCTGTAAAGCTCTACCAGGTGGGCATTGAGCAGGTGCAAAGAATGCACAGAAGAACTCTGCTATGAGTTCTGTATAACTCTACCAGGAGGGCATTGAGACAGTGTGCAGACAGGCACAGGAAGAGAAATATGTTGGGTTATAAATTTTGGAGGAAGAATCCACTAAGGGATGTTCGTAGGGTTGTTGAACACCCTGAAGGATTCAACAAGAGGTTGCTTGAGTGAAGGATATCCAGGAGGGCATCCAAATTCTCTATCTGCAGGAAAAAGGGAAAAGGGACTTAGTTCCTTAGAGATCTAAGTGTTTGAGAATATCGGAAGGGATAGCACCTTTGTGTGCGTGAAGACTCTGCAGAGGAGCGCAGTAGTCAAAGAATTCCTTGAGGATTCAAAGGGAAAGCTCAGGAGGAGTAGTGCTTTCAGCGCACGGAGCAATAGAAACAAGGAGTGCAGAGGTTGAAGAACTCTTTGGAGGAGTTCAGAGTCTATAAAACTCAGGAGAGACAACATTTTCATACATGTAGGCGAGGAATCGAAATTGTGGAGCTCGCAGAGGAAAGGCAAAGGTCGAGGCATTTAGTCTTGGAGAAATCTTGCAAGCATCGGAAGAAATGCGCCAAAGCTCGGGAGGAGCAATAGCTGCCATCAGATCTGCTGAAAGGATCTGGACCGTTGAGAATTTCATGTCCAGGGAGTAGTAGGAGGGGCACACAAGGAGGACGGATCTGGATCGTCGGATCTTGATCCAAATACTCGTCAGTCATTGGATATGATAGGAGTTGCGAGGGATTTAAGCCTTCATGAACAGGGGAGTGAAGTCCCGACAGGAATTTGTCATCAGGATTTTGGAAATTGGGATATCGAAAGTCCCGAGGACCGGAGATCAGGAATCTCTAGGATGAAAACCCCGAAACAGATCTGAGTTGTCCATCAGTTGGGACACATGGCGGAGACTGAGAGTCTGTCAGCATTTTGCATGTCGGGATTTTGGGGATCAAGAGGACAGGATGCCAAAGCATTTCGGCATTTGATTTCGTGAATTCATGAAATGATTGAGGACCATCCATCATAGGAGGACGCGTGACAGAAATCCCAATAGAAGAGCCATTTCGGCATTTCGAGATTCGACGTTTCGCGAATCCTGAGGACAGGAAGTACGTGCATTTCGAAAACGTGAAGTCCGAAACCCTGACAAGGTAGAAAGCTCCGTTGTGGGGCCAGCTAATGTCATTTCATCATATCGGAGGTCGGGAATTGGAACTTCGGGAGTTCCAAGGGAAAGAACCCATAGGCATTTTAGTGTTTCAAAACCCAAAATCGCGAAATGACAAGGACCTTCCATCTTGAGGGGACGCATGGAAACAATCTAGGTTTTCATGGAAAATCCCAAAAGGCAAGGCCATTTTGGCATTTTGAAAATCGACACTTCGGGAGTCGAGAGACCAAGAGTTCGGGCGCTTGAGTCGTGAAACCCCGAAAGGGACTGCGGTCATATAAGGGGAGGTCATGTGGACCAAAGGTATAGCCCAGGGGGGCTAACTGAAGCTAAAGTCATTTTGGCGAATCAGGATATCGAAGATCGGGAGATCGAGAAGACAAAAGTTCTCGACAATGGGAATCAGAAAACCCCGACACCCAAAGTTTGCATTTCCTACAGGAAAAATGTTCACAGTCACATTCAAGTCGTGAAGGTAAGGGAAGGACCTATGGATCGGATTTTAACAAAGATTCCAGTGGGAATCGAAAGAGATAATTCGGCTCGAGAAAGGGAAATTAGAACGATCCTTAAGACCGTGAGGTCAGGCGTGGGACCTGCTGAGGTAGGTGCCTGGGGGGGAGCACTTTCAGTTGTGGTATCAGAGCTAGAGTTCACTTGTATATTTCAGGTGAAGCGAGGCGAAAGAAGACAAGGTTGCTAAAGATTCTATGGTGATTGTTCGCGGGTAGGCAGTAATCAAGAAGACAGTCAGCAGGACTATAGGAAGAGGCTGAAGCACTCAGGTTTGCAGGAGTGAGCAGAAAATTTGCTAGGAGGGCAGACATAGACAACAACATGGCTATTGAAGGCCGTAAGTATGCTGGAAGGAAGAACTAGGAGCTGGTGAGTAAAAAAAGAAATAGATGAAGAGATCGCTGATATAAGGAAAGAAATAGAAAATCTTGCATTGCAGATGCAACAGAACGTGAGGATGGATGAACTTGCATTGGAGATATAGCAGAAAGACAAGTCGAGATGGGTATATGAATGGCCCATGAGGAAGCCGAAGGTAAAATGGCCAGTCAAGGAGTTGATGTCTAGAAGATAGCCTAGGTTGTTAAGAGGATGGTTGAGGCATGCTGAAAACCTTGACGGACCTGAGGAGATGGTTCATATATGTGAACTAGAGACTGGGAGAAGTCTTAGTGAAGAGAATGAAATGGGATCAGCTGAAGATCTCAAGAACTTCCAAGAGGGGAGAGAGGAAATTCCAAATTTCCAGGTGGGAAAAGAGTTGATATTAGCTGAAGATCTCATGGACTGTCAGGAGGACAGCCAAGGAATTTCACATTGCCAGCTGGGCAATGAAATGAGGTCGTTGTGGGATCTCGAAGACTGCCTGGAGGGCAGTGGAAGCATCTCAAATTGCCAGGTGGGTAGAGATAAGAATATGAGACAGTTTGAAAGTCTCATGGACTCAGAGGTGAGCTCAATTCAGCAAGGGGTGCTGATGAAGATGGGATCGGTTGATCTCATAGTCTACCAAGGAAGCAGGAGGAAAATCCCATATTTCCAGGTGGGCAGGGATGAACAGATGAGACTATATGAGAGTCTCATAAACTCAGAGGTGAGTTTAGATCAACAGATGCAGCTGACAAAGGAGGAAGATCTGAGAAATCTTCTAATGATTGGGGGAATCGAAATATTCCTAGCATTTTCCCAAGAGGAGGCATAAATATATGTTGCGGTTGATAAGGAAACAATAGCAGAAGAAGCACAGCCAGTTGAGACTGTCAGGAAAGAAGAATTGGAGTAGGTGTTTGAAACTACCCAAGCAGAAGAACAAAATGAGCATTCTAAGGAGTGGCTCAATATTTTCAGCCAGGAGACTGAAAAGACTACAACCTGGGAGTTTGCAAAAGAAGAAGGAGAAGAAGAAGACAACATTAGTTTGGCTGATCTATATGAAAAAATTGAAGCCCTGGAGAGAAGGGTGAAGGTGCAGAGCGTGCACATCTAACAAGTGAAGTTGGTAGCAGATGAAGAAGGCATGGGAGATCACAGTGATCTGCCCATTTGCAGAAAATTTTTGTAGCTGGGGAGACTGCATGAACAGAGCTAGCCATGGGAGAAGCTGGACGAAGTGATCAACATGATCAAGGAGCTGATGATCAAGTCAACAAGGATTGTCAACAAGGAGAGGCTGAGCAGAAGGAAAGAAGCAGCAGCAGCAGCAGGGAGATGGAGCAGATGAATAGCTCCAGAAATTTGTTTGCGATCCAGGAGGATTTCAACAAATGAGATGGGAAGCTCATGAGTAGGAGCTCATGAATTTTGCAGCTGAGGAGTA
>JASDQU010684283.1:1205-14447 GCA_032191745.1 Picea mariana | reverse complement strand
GATGCGGTATCCCCTTAGGAATTTCTTGGAAGACCCTATGGTTATTTTCCAATGTGAATTTTAATTCCTTTAGAATATTTTCATCTTCTTACTTCACTTTCATAGAATGAATTCTAATTACATCTCCCCTATTTACTTTTTTTGTGAATATTTTCCATTCAATGCTTTTCGGATTTTGAAATTTACACTTTCAAAAACAAAAGTATTCAAAATTCACACCCTTTAAAATCGAAATTTACACTTTTGAAAATCATTACTCATACTCTTGGAATACAATTTTCCACTTAAAAAAAACATCTTATGTTCACACTTTTGAAGATTAAATTCATAGTTTTTTAGTCAAAATTCTTACTCATTAATCCAAATTTAATGAAATCATCATTTCAATATATTTTTTTAGCTTGCAGGGTTTTCTGATTTTCCATAATTTTAGATGTAGCTCAAATAGTGACAAACTTCCGATGCTTATTCATGTAAAAGAAAAATCTCAAATAAAAATAGAATGGAAAAATTCATTCGACTTACTCTTTATCTTTCTCTTTCTCTTTCGCTTCCCAACTCTTAACTTAAGAAGACAACTAAATGAAAAACTTGAATGATAGGATTTTGAACTAATTAAATTAAAAAATTATTTTGGAATCTAGTAAATTTTTTATTTACTTATATTGAACATATTCAATTTATAATAGAACATAGTCAAGGTGTTTTTATCGATAATGACATTATAGTCAAGGTGTTTTTATTGGAGAGGACATTACAATGAGATGTTGATAACTTGAGTTTGATAAATTCAAAAAATCATTTTTTCCATCGACGATACACTTCCCTACATACTTTTGGAAAATTGATTCCGTAGTTGGTACTCATAGAATCTATTATAAAAATACAAGATTTTTGGCAAATTGATTTTCGATCCATTCTATTATTATTATTATTATTATTATATATATATATATATATATATATATAATATTAATAGAATTTAATATATAAGTTTATTTGTTGAATTATTTATAATTCATTTGAATTTATAATGAAAATATATATTTTTGGTTATTATTTATGAATATAGGTTTATTTATTATTGTTATTCAAGGAAAATCATGTCACTTGAAATGATTTTTTGACTCACACTTAGGAGGAGACTTTCACTCTTGCCATATATCTCTAGGTTTTGGCTCTTTAACATATTTTCTTACTTCCAAGGAAAATAAGCACTTGGTTAATCATAAATAATTTTAGGTCTTTTCTAAAATCAAAAGGTGATTTTAGTCTAAATATTATCTACAAGAAAGTTAATATTCCGTATGATAGTCACCAAGATTACCTACACTAAGATCATATATATTTTTGCCCATAATCCTAGGAGAACTTGTTGAATATACATATTTAAGTGGCTAAGGTTGTATAATCGAAGTGCCCCAAAAATTTTTTAACATGTTGAATCCATTTATACATTCAAAAATACAATTTAAAAAACAAAAAACTATAATTTCATGATCAGATTGCAACTAAAAAACCTAAAAATAAAACAGTGAAACAATCCTTAAAACAACACACTATTCCAAATTATATTACCTATGAAAAAACATACAGCAATACACATCCTAAATACACAACATATTTTAAATGAAATACACATCCTAAATACACAACATATTTTAATTTTAAGAAAAATTATTATATTAAAATAACAAATTATTTAACAGATTGAATTCGTTCCTTACTCATTTCATTTTCACATTTTTTTTAATTACAAACATAATGGAACATAAATGTTTTGAAAGAGTCCATTGTCTATTCACTTCATTTTCAAAAACGCCGTCTCTTATACAAGAGTAAAAGTTTTTTGAATCCATCACCATCTCGAGTCAAACAAGAAGTATTGACCGATAAAAATATTAGATTGACCTAAAAAGTCGCCAAAGGCTGTTCTCTAAAGTCAAGTCACAGAGCCAGCCAGAGTGAGTTTTTATTACGGATGTTCAATATTTAGGTTCAAAGTCAATTCGGCGTGAATTCTGAGGTTTCCTCGAGGGGTTTGGAGTTACTTCGAATTTACCTTGAACCTGTTAAAAAACCTTGATACGAACAGAATGAAACGGAACCTCGGTGAGATGGCCGAAAACCTTTCCGTTTGATTCATTTTATCAAACGCCGCTTTATAAGACCAGTCCATTCCATGAATTTGTCAGACGAGTCGTCAATGTCAGCCCACGTTTCCTCCGCTCTTTGCCACCCACTCTCGGCGTAAGTACTTCCTCTATATAAGGGAGATACATCCATACTCTTATTCATCTTCTTCTGATATTGAAACTGGTATTGGTATTGGTACAGGTACAATCCATTACTAATTCTGTGGTTGTGAATAGGAGAATTTTCATGGATATAAGAATAACAGCACGACTGGTGATATTGGTTGCCATGCTTATGGTGGTCACGATGGTTGGTGAAACTTCTGGTTACAGGCCGCTGAAATTGAAATTCATATTTCAGGGAGATGAAGTGGAAAATAATAATATTCTTATTAAGATGAAGAATGGTTTGTTCGAATCACTGAGGGGTCCCGTAACTCCCTCAGGGCCCTCTAAATGTCAAAACTACAGATCTCCCGGTAAGGGAGGTTCGTGTTAAGAGGAACAGATCGGTCCTTTGGAGTTGCGAGAGCTGCTGATACTTTTGATCAGTCCTTGAACGATCAGAACTTTTGATAATACTGAAAAGAAATAGTATATATATAGTGTATATAACCAGAAGAGAACGACAGAGGAAAGGTTTATCGGCGATGAGAATAACTTGGTCCAGCTGCACGATGAGGACGCACTAACACCCTGTCGATAGAGTAGGCAGCGGATTGTAATTCATTTAAATTTGTTATCTTTCTCGCTTCCTTACATCTGGGCATCTGTTCACCGATTCTTGATTAATGCCCATGTGTGGCTTTAAACATGTGATTTTTCTGCAATAAGGAAGGATGTTTAAGCCTGATATTGTCTTAGCGTATCTTGATCTTGAGATGAATCAAAATTCCTTACTAATACTGTTTCTTGCATAGAGAGGATCTCTAACCCGATTGTAGTTAGATCTGAATGTCATCCTAAATTCAAATGGGTTAATATGGATATTCAATCAAATATATTCGTGTGTACCTTTAATATGGATATTCAATAAAATAAATTCGTGTTTACCTTCACAGTTTACAAAATATATTCTACAAGACCAGTGGGCATTTTTATTTCATTGTATGAAGGACCACATTCATTGTGTTGATAAGGAGAAGGCATCTAAGGAACTTATTGTTGAAGCTCAAGATCAAAGCAATCCTTCGAAACTTTTCAAAGACTTCATCTTGGTTAGATCTTGGTTAGAGATACCATTTTTAAAAAAATGTCTTTGATAATTTAACTTAAATCTATGTGTTTTCTCTTTGGAGGTAATCAAGGCATTTGTTTCGACCACTACTTCAAGGTGTCTCATAGCTCCAAGTAAAGTCCTCACTGAATGAAAAACTCTTAGCTTTTCACCATTGGATCCAATCCCTTTGAATCGAAATTGGCTATCTATATTAATAATTCAAATTTTATCCATAAATTATATTTTTATTTTATTATATAAATTTTTTATTTATTTTTATAGATATTATCATTATCATTCTTATTTTAATATCTTTCACATTGATTTTATATATTGTAATACATATAATGATTATAAAGATTAAGAATAAACACTAACTATCTATAAATATAATAAAGTTATATTTCATAATTTATTATACGTGTCTATTATATGTGTCTTATAAGTAATATTATTATTATCAATATAATATCTTTCAACTAAATCTATATATAGGAAGGTTTTTTTATATGTTATTAATTATAATAAAAATTAATCCATACTTAAAGTGACTACAAATATAGAAATTACTTGAATAATAATGCGGGGTTCAATTTTTACTAATATTCCAACTTTAATCTCTATTAAGCTTATTTGGTCTCTCTTCAATCTCAATAGTTTCCCTAAATTTCGTACTGAAATGATGATCAACTTTTGCTAAAATTTTATCTTCCTTAATGCAGATAGATGCTTGGTTTCATCTAACTGTTCAACTAAGGTAGATGAACAAAAATGATTGTGTTTTATATCAACTATATGCTCTTGGATTCTAATCTTAACAAAACGACCAGTTTCACCTACATAGTTTTTTCCACATGAGCACAAAAATATGTAGACACCTTTCCCATCTACGAGGTCAAATGGATCTTTAACAAAATTTAGGGAGTTCTTAATTTTGGATAGGGGTTTAAAAGTAGTCTTAATGTTTTTATTTATTAGGGCCCTAGAAATATTGACAATGGTACCTTGAATGCAAGGAAAGAAGACTTTGGAAACATCACCAATGTTCTCTTTTCTCCTAGGTTCTCTACTAGCTTTCCTAAAATCCCTAATACCTTGATGTTTTTTATAACCATTTTTCCTAAAGACCTCAAGGAGATGGAATTTTTCTTCTTCTAGATGATTTTCATCCGAAATTCTAAGGGCTCTAATTGCTAGAGTGTTGAGAACCCTTAACTGAATGAGGGTGTTTCTACATGAAGAAATCATCTTCCCATGTTGCCTCTTCCACTGGTAGGTTATTCCATTTGATGAGGTACTTTGTGATTGCTCAATTTCTCAGCTACTTAATCCGTGTTTCGAGAATTGTTACTAGTTATAGTATGGTTTTCTCTTCTTCATTAATCTCTGCAAAAATATTTTGGACTGGGATCTTGTTTCCTATTACCTTCTTTAAGAAAGAAACATGGAAGACTATATGTACACGTGAAGATGGGCAAAACTCCAATTTGTAATCCCTACTTCCAATCCTTTGCAAAATCTTATAGGGGCCATAATATTTGGGTGCTAATTTAGTGTCCTTTTGTTGCTTGGGGGACATCTATTTATATGGTTGTAGCCTCAGAAATACCCAATCCCCACTTCAAATTCCCTTCCACTATGATGTTAATCTTCTTGTTGTTTCAATTTGTCGTTCAATAGTTTGAGAACCTCTTGTTGGTTTGATCCAAAATGGATCCAAAAAGGTCAAAAATTCAAAGTTCTCATATTTAGACAAAACTAGTGCCATCGTGTAGTGCTCGTCGTGTTGATTCTGGAAGTATATTATTTTTTGAAAATGGACTCTGTATGGCGAAGTTATCACGATATGAAGTTTTTCCCAAAGAGGCAAAAAAGTAAAAGTCAACAGTCCATACAGTAGTACGTCAGCGTGACGTGGAATATGATGTCAACATGCTAGCGTGGAAGCACCCGAGTGTGACATGTGTCATGCATATTTAGCGTTTTTGGGTGCAAATGTGGCATACATGTGGATTGTATGGATGTTGACGTTGCAGTCCATACAATGACGTGGCCCAGTGACAGTTCAACACGTGGCAATAAAGATTGATAGGATGGCATGACATGGTTGTATGCAAGACATGTGGCCATAGGGCCTGAGTTGGAAGACAAGTGGCTTCCTCCGAGCGTGACATGTGGTAGGGGGTTGACTGTAAATCCGACTGAGCGAATGACTGGGGAGTGACTTGGTGGTACAGTCCAATAGGATTTTGACATGTGGCCCAATAATAGGGCGCAACATGGCACCCTGGATCAAGCCAAATACGCCCGGTCAAAAATGGTTGAGCCTCCGACAGATTTGAACCCTCGACCTTCGGGCTTGGCAATGACTTCATAACCATGTGCTAGCCATGTATAGGTCATTTTAGGTTCCCTATACAATCTATAGTTTCTTCCCTCAAATTGTAAATAAGGCTCGGTAAACTTTATAATTCATAAAAAATATAACTTTTCTTATTTGAATGGACCATGAAAGTAAACTAAGCCAAATGATTCTAGAATCCTAGATATTCATAAATACGTGTACTTTCAATGCAAAATATAAAATTCTGGAATGTACATGTCACTTGTTTAAAGAAATCGTAATGGTATGCCATCTTCAATTATTCGTTCATGATCGGCTTTGGACATTTTCCATTTTCTAACTTTTGTTTTTTTTCTTGATTGAACTTCTATTAACTTTATGCACACTGTACATACCAAATTACTATATTGACAACTTGTGACATCCGACTGGTAGTCTTGAAAGTGAACATGAGTATCGGTTTGATGGGTTTCTTGAAAAAAATATCATTTCAATACGATGGACTATCTTTCATATATAAAACCATTATCATCAAAATATTCTAATAACCTCATCTTTTGTTCTGTGCATCACATCAAATAATATTTCACATTTTCACGGTTGTCTATAGGTGCAACTACAACAAAGACATCTCCTGCTAATAATACTATATGTTCCAACAAGTAGTTCATGTTAGATTATCACACAAATACATCTACAAGTTGTTTAAATATTTAAACATAAAATTTACCTTCTCTAACAAAATCAGAATATCTATCACCATCAACTGACACTATAGTTTAATTTGATTCCATCTCCTTTGATCTTGCAAGTGACATTTTCTCTTTTATATTAAGTTCGATATGTCTCCAAGCTTTAACATATTCCGCATTTTTATTTTCGCAAATCTCTATGGATTTTCTCTCCTTTCCCACGACCACTCTCGAAACAATTCCAAGAATGTGTAATGTTTGATTTCTTATGAAGACAACACAACCAATAGAATGATCATGAATATTTGAACTGACCTGCACATCCATTTTACCATATCCAATGTCGATTGAATCCGATCCCATGTTCTTTCAATGAGTCATAAAATTTATCAAAACAATGTTGTACATAATGTGTATCATGTGCTTGATCATCACTTATATAAAAGTGATATTCTTTAACAACATATTAATTGTCATTAGTGATTTCTATGTTATCAAGACTCCGTTGAGAATGTCTATATAGAATGTGGACAAATATAGTGATTTGATCATAATGATAATATTCACTCTATATTTATTTTTGTGCAGTGAATGTGTAATTCTCTGCAAAATCAACTATAGACAAAATTGTCCCTGGTGGAAACACTTCACGAGATTATTTTAATTGTAGGTCTTTCCATTGAGTTCTATGTGAATGGTTGGTGTATTTATAAATTTCTTCCTCTAGATTCTTCAAAAAACCTATCACATAGATTTCATCTACTTTCAAATCAATCCTTTTGAAAATAACATTGGAAGAATGTGGAGCCATGTTGCTGATATATTCATATCTCTTCCAATTGACTATTATATTAGAAAATGATTGATCATTCATATCAATAGGATACTTTGAGTGAAACAAACTTAGATTTCCACAACGATCACATTTCTTTCCACCAACACATTGTTTTTTGTAAAATAATTCATCACCTTCTCTTTCACGTAGAATTTTAGATATAAAAACAAGAAATGTGGGAGGAGGTGAAATTGACCATAAAGTTTTATCAAAATCAATAACAGTGTTGTAATATAACTCAAATTCCACATGATAGCGACAAAAAAAAGTGTCTCGAACAATGATGGGTCTAACAAACCATGGTCTTTGTTGCACAAATGTATTAATGCAAATTTTAACTTCTTTGTGCTCTTCTTTAAACTTATTGAAAAAATTATTTATGTCATTGGCAATATATGTTTTGGATGTTCTTCATATTTTTTTCATCCTATTCTTCATCGCAACACATCCCTTGTATGTGGTGAAACATGAGATTATGTCAACCAACTGTAATTACAGGTCGATTCTTTGACATTTTCTGCAAGTCTATCTTTGTAGCGTTGTCTAGAAATAATTGTCCAACAAGCAAGTTCATCATTTGCATCTATTTGCAATCGAAATTTTCTATGTTTGTACAATGGTTTTCTTGGCGTTCCCATCGCTTTTGCCATGTGTTGTGTCAAACAATATTTTATATTACTAGATGAAACAATTGTTGCTTGTATCACTCTACGTGCAACATTGGCATCTTTTTTTCGAGATTTTCCAAAAGCTTTTAATACGCTAGTTATATTGTCAAAGACATTTTGTTTCACCTTTGCATCTTTTGTCGAATTTTGAATACCCAATAATGATGTAGCTTCTTTTATTTTTCTTGACTTTATTCAACAGAGTAAAACTTGAGCTTGTACTATCACTAATTCATATTTGAAAAAAATATTATACATATTCATAACACGATATCTTATATAATGATTAACTTCTTTCTTCCCAAATTTGTCAGTATCAACACTTTCTAATATTTCATCATCAATGTTGATAGATTCTTTTGCATATTTCAATTTAAAGTTTATATTAAAAAACAAAACCAAAACATAAATTCACTAAATTATATATGCAAGTGTTCAGCTTATATTATCTAGAGATTTATGTACATACCAATATGCGATTCAACTCCTGATTCAATTTCAGTTTCAACGACTTCATCGACATTATGAGAAAACTCTATTTATGTTTTTTGAAAAACATCAAATCCAAATTACAATCAATTAAATATTTTAAACAATAATTTAAATAAATGATTCTATATTGTTAATATAGACAATATGTGTATATGCATGTACCTGGTTGGACTTTTTCTTGTTGAAAATATCTATTTACATCATTATCGTTTCTTTCTTCAATATTTTGACATTCTTGTTTCTTTCTCCAATAATTCTCTTTCCTTTGTTCATTATGGAAAGTTTCGTCTCGAGTGTGATCAAATTTTCTCTTGTGCAAACTCTTGTTTCCATGAGTGTAGTTATCTGTAAAAGTTAAATAAAAAAATCAGCATTTCATAATAGCCTAAAAAAAAATCCTTTCTCACAAAAATTATTAAAAGATAATTTATCAAGAATTTTATGTTCAACAATGCCTTCACGTTGAAAAAATGTTCATCACTGCTTTCAATATATAATTTGTTCTTTGCATTCAAAACATCAACCACCTTGTACAAAATAACAAAAACACAAAATAAATTATTCAAAGTTTTTCTTAGAGGCTCCACATATGCAAAACCATGAAACGAGAGTGTGAATTGTGTTAAATTGGTTTAGTTGAAAGCATATTTATAATATTTGGCACCAATTTAAACAAAACGACGTGTCCCTTCATTTTTTCTCCGACCGACGAAATTCTCTCACCCATCTTTCGACCAAAAAACTAATGTTCGACCGAAAAACTAGGAATTCATTTATTTTTGATGGATTTTGTTAGTAAAATATCTTTCGGCCGAAAAAAAATATTTTTCGGTAGAAAGATTCTTTCGGCCAAAAACCTACAAATGAGACTGTTTGCAAGAACCTAATAATTCCCTCCAGCTTCCTTGCACTTTGGAGGTTGCAGACTCTTGCAAATACTCAGATTTTAGATTCGAAATTGATATCAGTATTTGCAAAATTGAATCTACTTTCTATGGATATAATTTTTTTTCATTTTCATTACTTAGATCTAATTTTATTTAATTTTATAAAAAAATCACTATATAATTTTTTCAGATGACATTATGATTCAGTGAAATGAAATATCCATATATCTAAAAATACACAGTGGAAAATTTAGAAAAATATATATTCACAATCCTTAAACGGTTCTCTTCAAAAGGGTATTTTTATATTTATATTTAAGTACAAATTAAGATAGATACGAGGTGGGGGAAAACACGTGTTTAAAATCTGCAACCATTTTAGCTTGGTCAACTTCAAAAATTTTTATAAATTATAACATTCATCCGTTAGATTCAAAATTATAGTCATAAGAAAACAGAGTCTCTGTAGATTGTTGGAGTATATTTAGTTTGTTAAAAACAAAAGTTTAATAATAGACATATTGTTGGGGGAAAACATAACTCATTTTCATTCCTTTCATTTTTAAGGAACATACTTTGAAACAATTGCCAAATTGACATATCAAATCTCAATAAAAATAATTTGAAAAATAGTGAGTAGAAAGGTAAAAAAAAAATTCACAAGTTTTGTTTTTAATGTAAAATGAAATTCTAAATAAAAAAAATACTTTTGTATATCAGAAGTTGAAGAACTTGTGAAAATACAATTTTTTTTCTCATAAAACAGGAAAAATAGACACCCATCTTCATGATTTTACATTGTGTTTCTTTATTGATTAGTTAACTCTTGTATCATATTATTAACTTTGTACAAGCACTAACTTAGAAAATCTCATTTTAGATTAGGCACTTATTTCTGACTTAGTTTAGGATATTATAATCTCTAGGTTCTTTTCTTCATGAGAGGAAGAGATCCTAAGGCTAACAGAGCCTTTAAACCCGTCAAGGGAAGTTGTCCCAAACCACTAGGGTTAAACTCAAGAACCTTGGACCGGGTTGTTCCCTCCTATTGGTAGGTGGTCAAAAACGTCGGTTAATACCTGGTTATAATGAGCTTCCCAGATCATTTTTGCATGCTGACTGGAAGGACCATAGAGATGGCTCAAATGGCATAATAATCCATCCTAGAGATGAAATTTGAGAACTATTTCTCTTGCGCTAAATGTCGGATAGGCAGTAGAAAAGTTAGAGTCGTTATTGTATAATTGTCGCCATCCATATGTCTCATGTCCACAAGAGTTAATAAATGTGGTTAGCACTGCCACAGGGGGTTGACTGAGGCAATTTGTGACATGGTTGGTGCTACCCTTCCTGTACTTGTTATTCAAGTGGAATTGTTGCAAGTACGTAGACCATTTTTTATGGCGGTCATTTTATAACTTTCCTTGTGTCTACATGAATTGCAGAGGCCTGTGATTAGTGTCGATGATTGTTTCATTTCCCATAATGTAATGCTTCCACTTTTGAAATGTCTGCACAATGGAGTACATATATTTGTCATAGGTGGGATATATTTGGACAAAGTCAGATAGAGTTTCACTGTGATAGGATATTGAATTCCCATGCTAAGTGAGGACTGCACCGATAACATAATATGAAGCATTTGTCTTAATCTCAAATGGTCATTGCGGGTTTGGTATAATGAGGATTGGTGTTGAGGAGAGGCAGGATTTCAAATCCTCAAATGCTTTATGTTGGGGTGCGGACCACACAAACTTGGCCTTCATACCACCCTTGGTCACTTGGATTAGGTCCCGAGTAATATGAGATAACCCCAACACAAACCACCGGTAGAAGTTAGCAGGGCCCAAGAAGCTGCGGAGATCAGTCATTATTTTCATAGTTGGCCAATCGTGGATGACTTGGATCTTGGTTGGATCCACATGTACACCCAGCTCATCCATGATGTATCGGAAATATTGGATTCTCTGCATGATTAAGGAACACTTCTCCAAACTATCATATAACTTGTGTTGTCGTAGGTTGCCCAACACCTGCTGAATATGATCCAAAATTTCCTCCCAAGTTTTTCTCAAGACGAGGATGTCATCCAAATATACAAGCACAAAGGAGTTTATGAATATCCATAATATATCATCCATCATCTGCATGAATGTTTTCAGGGCATTATTCAAGACGAAAGGCATGACCAACCACTCAAAGAGGTCGTCTTTAGACTTGAAGGCTATCTTCCACACATTAGTTTGCTCAATCGACACCTGGTGGTAACCTGAATTCAGATCAATCTTATTGAAAAAATTGGCTCCCTTGAATTGATCGAGAATATCATCAATTTGAGGAATTGGGTACTGGCTCTTTACTATGATCTTGTTCAAGGCTCTGTAGTCAATACAAAGTCTCCATGTCCTGTCCTTCTTATGTACTAGAACAATTGGGCTCCCGCAAGGTGAGGAATATGGTCTGATGTGGCCCTTCATAATTACATCTTGGATCTAGCATTTCATTTCTTCATTCTCCATAAAAAAAACACTTATATATAGGGTTTTTAGGTAGAGGAGAACCAGGTGTCAGATCAATTGAGTGTTTTACCTAACAGTGCATTGGCACCGCAGTAGGCGAGGAGAATATGTCTTTGTACACCTCGACTATTATGTCCACCTATTGTTGTTGGGTAGAGAGACCTTGTGCATAGGTTTTGGTGGTTGTATTGACCTTCCATTTACCTTTTGATCAAACCATACAAAGGACAAATCTCTTGGTCTGAGAAACCACCTTTTTGCACTGCTTCGCAGAGATCAAAGAGACCATAGCATTTGGAACTACCTCTGGCATCCTATAGAGTTGATATCATAAAGTAATAATGATACTATGAGGCCTAGATTCATAAAAAACATGAAGCTTTCACATATATGGTTGTCCTAGAGAAACATCACAAAATTCAAGTGGGGAAACATCACACAATACATCGTCTTTGAAGGGTTTGATTCCATAGTGCAGGCGACATTGTTGGCTGACAAGAATGTCCTGTCCTTGGATGAGCCAACCGATGGTGTATGGTTGAGGATGTTGTGTCGTTGTCAAGTTCAACCTCTTGAAAACCTATATTGAGATCAAGTTCTTCTGGATACTTATATCAACAATGAAATGGAGTGGGGTTCCATTCACCCACATCTGTGAGTGGAAAATATGTTCCCCTTCTTCANTCCTCCGATTCCTCTAGCTCGACTTTTGTGGTAGTGATGGTGACACTAGGTTATGCATCAATGATCTATGTTCCGTTTTTTGTCTCTGGATTAGAGTCTCAGTCAATATCTGGTCTTGGGGCTTTCATCTCAACCAACAACGACTATTTGGAGCGACATTAATCAGTATTATTCCAAGGGATTTTGTGAAACTTGCACCATTTTCCAGTGTCCTTCGACTTCTTATTACCCTTCTTTGTTGGTCGCTTGGTCTAGTTATCCTGGGGTTGGAAATCCTTTCTCTGTCCTTTGGACTAGGAGTTAGGGCCACCCTTACCATACTTTGGTTGTTGTGGATTTGTAGACCTGAACTCCCGCTTGTTTTGTTGCTTGAATTTTCGCTCAATTTTGACAACATATCGATAAGCGACTCCCAATTACGAGATGTCTAGAAAATCCATTTCAGTTTGGATGTACCTGTGTAGAGCCCCACAATGTTTTAGGACCAAATTCCACTCAGAGTCTTTGATACCCATTTTAGTGCACAAGGTATGGAAAGTATTTGTGAACTTCAACATCGTTTGGTCCCTCTCTTGGCACAGGGTGGTCCATCTCGTGTATTGGTCATCATAACTTCCAACATGGTAATATTGTTCCTTGAGGGCATCAACAAAAGTTGTCCAAGTGGGCTCTGGCCCAAAAATTACAGACTCATCCTTGACATGTTTCTCACAATAAGTCTCCCACCAATCTGTGACATGGGGAAGGGCATTAAGAAGTGCGAAGGT
>JASDQU010684282.1:45402-64842 GCA_032191745.1 Picea mariana | reverse complement strand
AGAGAAAGGGAAAAAAAAAAAACCTCAAAACTCAGTGAAATTGGAATCATCGCAAAGAACACGTCACAAGCCTTCTAACAACGTAAACAACTCGTAAAACGGAGTTACGGATCAAAATATATTCGTGGTCAAACTTTTGGTCAACCTAGACTAGTCAGAAGGGATGAGTCAACATCGATACTACTGATGTTAGCACCAGTACTGATGACATCAGCATCCGTACAATTTATGTGGCACATGCAGAGGGTGACACAGTTCAGGTTGACATCATCATGATGTTAGCATGGTGATGTGGAAGCACCAAAGGTTGCCACGTGTCACTCGTTTTCAACATTTTTGGGTCAATCTGTGGACCAATGAGGAAGTGCCACATGGAAGTTTGTACATCCACATGGAAGACTGTATGAGATGTGGTAAGTGATGTGGCATGATGATGTGGTAGGTGACTATGCAAGTGGTTGGCATGGGCCAATGGTTGGCTGCCACATGGCAGTGGGAAAATTCCCCATAAAGGCCCGAAACTAATTTTTCAAAAATAAAAAAGGGTCCCTCCAAATCTAGCGGAGTCCCACCAAATTTGGTGGCCAAACTACAACTCCGAAAAATCTAAACTACGCTCTGAACTTGGTGATGGTTGCAATATATAAATACATATTTTTATAACAATAAACCCAAAAGGGGAGACCCGCGAGCTCGACCCCGGGATCTCCCCATATCCAATGCCTTACAATAACATCTGTCAACCGTTGGTTAGTACGCCCAACTTTTCACTTAAATGATGAGTCTTCCCATGGATGGAGGAAGGGCGCTCGATGGTCCGAACATGCACTATATTTGAGATGCAATACAAAGAATTAATTGCAGGGTGTAGGCATGTAAATTGAGACGATACTTATCAAGGGCCTGGGAGTGCTAGAGTTGGATTGAGACGTGGAGACGGTCATTTTTGGGTAATTCAATTCCACAAATTCAATTGTGTTGTCTTTTTTATGATATGAGAAAAACTTCTACATCTTAATTCCAGAATGAGGTATACTTATGTATTTTTCCAAATTCTTTTGATGAATTAATAAAAGGGCCTACCCATTTGAGAGAAGGACCCGGAGACCTAGTCCACCAGGAATGAACTCCGTTATCAACTTTTTGTGTTCAAATTTGATGCTTATGTCTCTTCATTATTGGTATTTTCCTTCTTTATGGTGTACTTTAATTTATTATCATTTAAAACAATTATTTATAAGTCACTTCGATGAAAATATCTTGGATCATTCCTATTCCTCCTTTCACACCTCTCTGATCGTCACCTTTCGATAGGTTTGTTGGTGGAGCATCAGGAATTTACATCCTATATCTCATCGGAGTACCCTCTGATATATTAATAACTTATGATTACTCAGAGTCCCATCAAATTCCCATTACAACTTCACAACTCGAACACTCTGATGTCCTCGTTCTCTTACCAACAATCAAGATCTCCTTTCTCCACCAAATCAACAACGGTCGGTCTTTCTGATTCAATTAAGGGTTTTCATCATAGTTAAAGTTCATCTCTAAGGATTAACATACTAGAGGTTTTTTAGGATTATTCACGAGGCATTGTACCTGTCTTCCTTAGACATTATGCACCCCTATAGCCAGTTAAGGGCATATTTACTCCAAAATCCCATTGAAGGTTTTTCATCCCACAAAATTTCCATTTAAATTCATGAGGTCACTAGGTTAAAGGGGATCCTAAAATAACAGAGGAACTTCACCAACATTTAGGGGTAATTTTCTACCACTCTTCCAATGGATATTTGTATGTTGCAAGATTTACATTCAAGGGGCTATAAATTTACTAGGAAATGAACTGTATTAACACTTATAATTTAGGTATTCATGTTTACCATAATAAATAGTTAAAACAATTATATTTAATCCATTTTACTAAATAATTCAACATTCTTTCAATTAACCACATTTATCACATAAAAAACAAACAAATTTATCCTCACCATCAAGCAAACATTAAACATAACAATCCAAAAACACTTATCTAATCAGTAAAGAATTTTAACTAGCCAACTGATTGAGGGGAAATGCCTTTCCACCCAACTGTCGACTATGCCTCACAGTGTGTTTCTACAACATTCCACCCCCATAATAGCCCATGATTCCACTAGGGGACTAACTTAGATGACTGCCAACTTCATAAATTGTTTAGGAAGGTTATTCTCCTTCACTTCATTGGAAACAACAAAAGTTTCCTTCTTCCCATTGAGCTCAAGACCTCCATGAGTTTATCATATCACTTTTCAACTGGATTTCCTTTGCACAAGGGAACCCCTTCTCTATTACATAGTCCCTTGAAAACCTACCCTTCCAATGTCAGTTTCTTTCCAGTAAGTACCAAGTCGTATCCTTCTATTTCTCCAATATGGTTATGGGTCTTCTCTTCTCTAAGGTAACCTATTTTCCTTAGAGAAAACTTCCCAACTTATTTGTTTCTCATAGTTTTATCCATAAGTCCCTACATTTACTGCACCATCTGTTTTTGAATCCATGACACACTTTGTCAACAATGAACCTTTGTGAGAATCCATATACTTAGTGCCTTTGCACTGGTTATCTTCTACCTCTTGCATTATGTTGGCCCTTGACCAAGTTTTGAGAGATCTTTGGTCAAGTTTGACCTATTTTGGGACTTCGACAACCTGTCGAAGGAGGAGTGCAAGACGAAGAAGATATCACGGGATCTCAGCCCCTTTTTGGGTCCTTTTTGGGATTTGGGATTATGTAACGGGTATGGGATGTCGGCCCAAGGGTTTACCCATGTTTAGGCCTATTTTGTAAAGTATATATAGAAGACTAGGCGATGTAATGAGAGAAGTGATAGGAATTTCTAAGTGCTAAAGTTGGATCTGTGTGATGAAGGATGTAAGTGCTCTGTGCATACTATGTGAGACTTGCAGAGCTAAGTGTAGGTCATTGTAAGAGGTTGTGTACTTAGATCTACTCAGGGAAGGAGGATCTAGCGAGCTACGCAGATCTCTTGTCCTATGCGGAGTAGGATTTTGTGGCTCTGTGCATGTAACTGATTGACTGAAGACAATAAAGAAGAAGAGTTGGGGGACATAGCCCTAGGGTAGGGGTGAACCATGTAAATGTTGTATTGTCCTACTTTGTGCAATGTCTTGATATGTTTATGTCTTTACTTGCTAAAGTGATTTGATATAGATAGATAGATCTGCTTATGATTTGTGCTAATGATGTATATGGATGTAGATATGATCTATGTGAATGTGCTTAGTGCTTGAATCTGCTAGATTTAATCTACCTCTTTATGATAAGTTCTTAGATACATCATATCTAAGTGAATGATGCGATGCTTTGTTTTATCTATGCAGTGGAATAGTGGTTAAATATTGATGAACTATCAGTGCTAAGTGCTCTGTTAAGTATTACAATCACAGATCTATGTCCCAACTAAGGTTGCAGACACCTGAGTCTTGCAACCACCCCTGCCTCTACCTCGAGTGAGACTTCATCTACATCATAGGTGTTTTTGAAAGGGCTGGTAGTTAGGGTTTTGTTGGTACACTGTTGTAGCATTGAACCCTAGGTCTACCACTGTGCCAACAAATGGTTTTGTTGTCAAGATGTGAAACTGTGATTATTGGGAACTAAGGAAGAAGAAGCTTTGTGAAAAGACCCGAACTGAAACTGTGGAATCTCTATGCATATAAATGTTGCTCTAGTGCACAGTATTCTACTTGATTTATAAAGCACTGTGCTAAAGAAAAGAGGTCATATCTGAATAAAAGAGGTCAGATCTCAAGAAAATAGGTCAAATCTAAAGAAAAGAGGTAAGATATGAACACTTTGTGCTTCTAGAAAGGTAAAAGTAAGAAGTTTTTTTTAAAAAGGTAAGATATGCAAGATCTATGCTTTGATAAAAGTAAGAATAGTGAAAAGTTCTAGATTTGAAGGATTAGTTCTTTGTAGAAGTAAGATAAGTAGAAATTTTTGTTTTAAAAGTATGGATCTAGGTAGGGTTGATAGATTTTGTCCTAGCTTGAAAACTAGGGAACTAATAGATGAAAAAAGGTTTGATATGCATAGATCTAACAAGAATAGTGAAAGATATATTATACCTATGCATAGAAAGAATGTTTGGACTAACAAGTGTATGCAGGATCATAGAAAGAAATGTTTGCAGGTTAGCTACTATGATCCTAGCACGCATTACAAAAAGAGCTGGGGAGAATTTAAAAGAAAGAGAGGATTATCCCTCTGTTACAGTTGTAGAAAACTAGGACATGTTGCTAAGGAATACCCTGGGAGAAGACCTAGTTGTCTCTGCTGCAAAGCTATGGACCATGAAGTATTGGATTTCCCTAGAATGATTGCTAAGCTTGAAGGAATGAACATGAGACAAGAAAACCCTAAGGAAGATCCATAAATGGAAGAACCCCAGAAAGAATCATAGAAAGTATTGCTACAGATAAGAGAAACCCTGAATGACCACCGACATGTCAGCTTATCATAAATATTCAAAGAAAAAGAATTACTTGAAGCAAGAATAGGAGACTTCGACATTGACTATGTTCTAGATGAGGAAACAAAAGTGAATATCATGACAGAAAGGACTTGGGAACTTTTAGGGAAGCTTGCTATGATTCGTTCATTAGGAGGAATAGGACTATTTAAAGAAAAGTGATAAACCTATGTGGAAAGCTCACCCAGATATCTATGAATGCCAATGGAACTTCGACAAATGAAGATTTTCATATTATTAAATTTATTGAGAACAACGCCCCATTTACAATGTTACTAGGAAAACCTTGGATTGAAAAAGATCAGGCCAGAAGAAAAGAAGAAGAACAAATTTTAGAGCAGAAGAAGCAAGAGTTATAAGATTTTATGACTAGAAGGATCGCACACTTGATTAAAGAAAAGAAGAACAGATTGAAGCTATTTAACACCAGAGAATCGGATGTCGAATTTGCAAGAACACTAGAACACCCACAAAAGATTGAAGTACCTATTCCAGATAAAGAAGAAGCATCACCCTCGAATCTTAGGAAATAATATCAACAATGTGAAGTAACTATGCCACAAGAAGATAAGAACCAGAATGGAAAAAGGCATACCTAGGTGAAGCTCACTGGAAAGAAGGATAGAAAGCTAAGTAAGAATAGAGCTAAGATCGACAAGTTACAGAAGGAACCTCACAAATGGAAAATTTGGAAAATTGGAACTTCGTCAGGATAACATAACAACCTCACATGGCACTTCACCATGGTGAATCAATATAGTTTTTGGGACTAATATAACCATTCGGCCGACCCTCTGAATGGGTCAGAAGGTAATTATGGCTCGCCACCAGACCGTTGGATCGTTCCCTAACGGACATAACAGAGTTAATGGAGGCTTCTTTTCCGTTTCCACCCATTGCAAGAGATCCATTACCAAGTTATCTATTTATCCTGTCACGCCATGCCCCGAGAACACTTTTGCTAACCGTGAATCTGAGCCCACAGACTTGCTGATTTTACATAGTTCTCATTGCGCTATTGCCCTCTGTCATATTTCCGTGTCTGAGTTACTCCCCGAACCCGAGATTTTCAATCCTGAGCATGTATGTTGATCAAGTTCAGTGCTGTAGAGAAATTTGTTGAAGAAGTTCTGATCGACCTCATGACTAAAAGATTCATGTTGATGTCTGCAGGAATACAAGCTTCATCAACGAGAATGGTGCAATCTTCTCCGTCGACTGCTCGTGGAGCAGGACCATCCCAACCAACAATAAAAAAGAGAACCAAGCATAAAGACAACCTCAGAAATGCAAAACTGATTCCAACCATACTACCTGATTACATCCCGCCTCTGGCTAGCACGGTGAACTGCGATAGTGTACCATGTGATTTTGAGTACACCATAATTACTGTGTAGCTCCCTAAGGGGATACTTGCAGTTCGAATAGACCAGGACAAGATCGTAACACTAAATTTTAGCGACGTCAACCTAGGAGATTGCAATATCTATGGGATGCTATCCCCATACAAGTACATGACCATAACTAAAGGAAAGAATTCGAAGATCATCCCCTAGTCGTGGACAATGAACCTCACGCAGTCCACCTTGCTGAACGTCTTGAGAATCCCACACTTCGGAAGACACTAGGAAGTCAATGCCTGTGGCAAGATGCTACTGTCATGTTACCATGAAAGATACTTATGGCTTGACCACCACATTATAGTTGACCCAACACTGATCCACAAGATCACAGGCCTGAGTATGCAAGGACCTGACCTGCAGGAATTTTATCCAGGAAAAGCCGTAGATCGCGCACTTGCACAAGATATAAAGGACACCTATGGCGATGTTGAGAAGGGAACAAGAGGATACAAGGTATCTTCCATTTAGAGTGGTGTAGTGTGCCTCGCATGTCAATTTATATCTAGGAAGTTAGTAATAAATAACCAACCTATGCAGTTCACCGACTTTGTTGTTGACCTTGCAGGGAAGTGCGCAGAAGGTCTACAGATGAACTGGGCGAAGTACCTAGTTAACCAATTGGAACTTTATTGTCGAGAATCCCAGGACCAGGGTTATGAATTCCATTTCAGCTGGCCCCTGGTCCTCATTGAATTTGTTTCCTGGGAGATACCATAAGGAGAAACCTTCCCAGACATAGAGTTGTTCAAACTGCTTGCCGCGAAGTTTGGTACCCTGTGGTATTCAACAGATATGAAAAAATAGTGGCAGTTGAACACTATGTTTCATACATACTACCTTCAGCTGAAGCGAGCCATCGAATCCGAGCCTCGTATGAATCCAAACACATTACAAATGTTCCGACCACTGATGAAGTTCAACGCAGATCAACACTTCACTTATATTACAGCGCAGGCAGATGAACATAAAGAGCAGCTCCAGACATACTATAAGATTACAGAAGAAGACCTGAAAGAAATCACTAAGGAATGGTTCACTGACCTCCTTGTCCCCGCCAACCTCATAGAGATATCTGATAATGACAACCCAGAGGACACCCATAAATAACAAAATACATCCAGAACCAATAGGCAAAAGAAGACTGAGGAAGTCCAAAACTTAAGAAGCACCTCAGGAAAGACTGCTTCCATGTCACCTAACCGAGGGGGTGGTGACGAAGTCTAAGATAAACAGAGGCCCAACGAAGTAACACCACCCAGAGATGAGGAGGATCCCTCAAAGAAGAGGAAGGTTTATCCCATGAAACCTTCTTTCTGGAAGAATTCAAAAGCTACCATGACCAAGATGCAGACCGTCCTCACCTCCAATGACTTTGATTTCATCATCGCAGCCCTGAACAATGCCTCACTTGAAATAAGAGAGAAACAAATGACCAAGAAGGAATAAATGTATGATAGGATTGAATTTGAACTCCAAGGGGTACAACAGGCCCTTCAGTCCAATCGTGTAGTCTCCATTGCACCGAGAGAACCAGAGTTGGGAGATGCGCTAGCACAAGAATAAACCAACCAAGCCACCCATGCTTTGAAAAAAGTACAAGGAGTACTTTTTGAAGAACGTCGAGCTACAGAACAGGAAAAGATTTATCTCCAAGCGAAGTTCGATGAAGAAAAAGCACAGATGCAACAAGGAAAAGAACAGTTGCTCGCAGAGAAAATTGAAGTAAAAGAAACGGTCAGTAGAGCACTTCGATCTATGACAGTTTTCGAAATAAAGGAATAATATCGATTCATTTAGCAAGTGGAACAACTCACGGAAGCTATCCAACAGTTAGAGCAATGCATAGTAGACTTAGAGCTCCATGTAGTGCCCAAGACCCCATAGGATGTAAGGGACCAAAGAGAAGCAACTTCCCTAAGAAAATTTGAGAGAATAAAATCCATTACTATGGAATGTAAGGAACATACTGATCGCAGTGCCCATACCTATGAGCAACTAACAAAGAGTCCATAACTAAAGGCACTGGAGTCCTAGCTCCAAGAGGTGAAGTATCAAGCTGAAATAATACAGGCACAGCTAGAGCCTCTGTCAGTTGTGGAAAGAATGAAGCACTCCTAAGAGCAACGCATCGCCCAACAACAGATCCACACTATCCAAAGAAAAGTTACGAATGTAACTCAAAGACTCCAACCTGTACAAGATAAGGCCTACCAATTTTTCATAGAGGTAGAATGCCAAGGAGCAGAACTAGAGCATGTTGTTATTGCATCTAAACAACGCCTGAAGGGGCCTGTGAATGAGGTAGTCATACAAGAGTTCATTGAACAAGAGGCTATGGAACAACAACAAGTTGAAGCAGAACTACCCAGATCAGAGTGACTCAAGACGAGTCACAGGTGAGTTTTGGGGGTGTGTTGGCCCTTGACCAACTTTTGAGAGATCTTTGGTCAAGTTTGACCTATTTTGGAACTTCGACGGCCTGTTGAAGGAGGAGTGTAAGACAAAGCAAATATCACGGGATCTCGGCCCCATTTTGGGTCCTTTTTGGGATTTGGGATTATGTAACAGGTATGGGATGTCGGCCCATGGGCTTACCCATGTTTAGGCCTATTTTGTAAAGTATATATAGAAGACTATGAGATGTAATGAGAGAAGTGATAGGAATAAATAAGTGCTAAATTTGGATCTATGTGATCAAGGTTGTAAGTGCTTTGTGCATACTGTGTGAGACTTGCAGAGCTAAGTGCAGGTCATTGTAAGAGGCTGTGGAAGGTTGTGTACTTAGATCTACTTGGGGAAGGAGGATCTAGCGAGCTGCGCAGATCTCCTGTCCTATGCGGAGTAGGATTTTGTCGCTCTATGCATGTAACTGATTGAATGAAGACAATAAAGAAGAAGAGTTGGTGAACATAGCCCCGAGGTGGGGGTGAAACACGTAAATGCTGTGTTGTCCTTCTTTGTGCAATGTCTTGATCTGTTTATGTCTTTACTTGCTAAAGTGATTTGATATAGATAGATAGATCTGCTTATTCTTTGTGATAATGATGTATATGGATGTATATCTAACCTATGTGAATGTTCTTAATGTTTGAATCTGCTAGATTTAATCTACCTATTTATGATAAGTACTTAGATACATCAGATCTAAGTGAATGATGTGATGCTCTCTTTTATCTGCGCAGTAGAATAATGGTTAAATATTGATGAACTATCGATGCTAAGTTCTCTATTGAGTATTATAATCACAGATATCTTCCCCAGCTAAGGTTGCAGACACCTAGTTCTACAACCACCGCTGCCTCTACCTCGAGTGAGACTTCATCTGCTTCGCAGGTGTTACCAAAAGGGCCGGTAGTTAGCATTTTTTTGGTGCGTTGTTGTAGCATTGAACCCTTGGTCTGCCCCTGTGCCAATAGACTACTATCTCCTCTACGCATTTTCTCTTTGTTTCTTCTTTCCTTATCTACTATGAACTATGCAATTTTTTTACACCTTCTCACTCTTCTTCCACCTATCCTAGGGATCCCCATTGTCTATTTTTAGAAGTAACCCTCTTGTCAGGCTCCTGAATTTGAAGGGGAAATATAACACATCCTTCTATCTAGGGTCTCAGTTGACCCTTCATTCCTCCAAGTAACAAATATACCAATAATTATATCTACTCAACCACCCAATTCTGATCTACATAATTGATCACATGGTTCCATGCAATCCAGGTACATTGGTAGGTGGTGTATTCAATTCTTGCAGGTGTAGGCTGGAATGTTGAGCAAGATTCCTATTTTTTTCATTGAAACTTCTCATTTCCACCTCACCAATCCCACTTGTGGTATCATGACCAGTACTCAAGGCTTCATTCCCAGTCAATTGTTTTGTATTTTTATTAATTATAAACATAATTACATGCTTCATAATTACATTACAATAAGTCTTAGCATAATTACAGTCATGGAGGAAAACTTGGTGTTAAATTCCCCCCCCCCCTTAAAGAAACATCGTCCTCGGTGTTTAATACACCATATATATACAATTTATATAGAAAATGAAGATGTGTATGGAATTCTCATGGAATTTCGTAGTTCCCAAGTAGCCTCATCTACTCTAAAGTGCTTCCATTGCACCTTGACTTTAAAAATGGCTAGATTTCATAGCAATGTTTCCCTCTTGTCTAGGATGTGTTGAGGTTAGGGATGGAATTATACCTCTGGTTACACCTGTATCACAATCCAATCAATAAAATTATTAGAATCATGAACATATTTATTTAACAAAGATACATGGAACACATTGTGAGCTCTAACAATATATGGTAGGGATATTCTATACGCTATTGGTCCCACTCTTTCCAGGACTTCAAATGGTCCACAATAGTGGGGTTCTAACTTAGCACAAGTCCCCATACTTAGGGATGTTTTCTTGGGTTTTACCCTGAGGTACACATGATATCCCACCTTGAACTCTTTATTGTTGAGATTTATGTACCTTGGGAAGTGTTCCCCATGGGTTTGTGAGCTTATAAACACGTGGGAAGTACTATGTACTTTGTGCCTTGTACTTTATGTCTAATTTCACTTTGACATAGGAGATTTAAGTCAAAAGTGAAATTTGGTCATTTTATCCTAAATGACTGTTGTGGCAATTATATGTTTAGTATAATGCACTCATTAATTATCAATCCGGGATTCGTAATCAACAAAGTTACAAGACACCAGTAAGAAAGGTAATTTCTAATGTCACGAGTATAGAATTAATCTAGATTATGTATGCTGGAAACAAATAAAAATAGAAAACTGCAATGCACTTTGGTTGTCTTTCACAGAGAGGCTATCCACTCCATTATGGCACATGCAAGTATGAGATGGAGTTGGTTTGACAGATTAACTCTTCTATCTAACCCAGAAAACTAACTATGCAATCCACACTTCTGAAAGGGAAATCACACATCAATCATCAAGACATTACATGGGTAGTTCAATAGTCAATATACTGAGTATGATGTGGTTCACAATGTGTTGTTGTGGACTTCACTAGTTCTCCTTTAAATATGTCTGACAACTACTGCCAACATTCATGTCTAAAAACCAAATTCATAAAAATAGAGCATATGCAAAAACAGAGCAAGTAAAGATCTCTAAGCAATTATATAATGGAAATCCTAGTCTAAGTTGTACTGCTATCATCTAACAGAGTTAAAGATTCAGCTGATTTAATGTTTTCAGTAGTGTAAACATTAAATCNTGACAACTACTGCCAACATTCATGTCTAAAAACCAAATTCATAAAAATAGAGCATATGCAAAAACAGAGCAAGTAAAGATCTCTAAGCAATTATATAATGGAAATCCTAGTCTAAGTTGTACTGCTATCATCTAACAGAGTTAAAGCTTCAGCTGATTTAATGTTTACACTACTGAAAACAAATGCTAATGCTAATCTATGAAGATGATGACCTTTGTTGGGAGGTGGGCCCTTGACGCTTCAACAGGTCAACTACTGAAGTCTACAAGTGGCTTGTCTTCAACCCACACATTACTCTCACTCAAATCTCAAAACATAACATCAAACTTTTGTTAACAACTCAACTCATATTCAATCATAGACAATCAAGACATGGAGATAAATGACATTTTTCTATTAGTATTCACTCATAATATGTTCTACAATATCACACGTTGATTCACATGCTGGTAATATGCTAACTCTCCTACTCTTCCACCATCCTTGACACGACTATTTAATAGTCTTAGTCGTGAAACACAAGGAGGTGAAATGATTTGCAAATCAGTCAAATGTTTAGATTTAATTATTCGGTTACATCTTTTATCTTCATCTTCATGAAACGAACTGCATGAGGATGAGGCAATCAACAAACTATTCTAACATAGCCTTGCTAAAGAAAATAAACATCCACCAGTTGTCTTGGGCGATCTGGGGCTAAACTTGGTACATTCAGCTCTCTATATTGGTACCGGATTGTGACAGGTAGATGGTACCAGATCACAATAGTGCACAAATTGTGGTACCAGATCACGATAGTCCACGGCCATTGGTACCGGATTGCAACAGATGATATTTTAGTACTGGATGCATTTGGTACCGGATTCGGATAGTGTAAGTCTTGATGCACAAGTACCAGATAGTTGAGCTGGTACAGGAAGGCTAGATATCTAGAGGTCAAAGATTATACATGGTAAATTGAAGCATTCGTACATGAAATATTTAATTCCTTAACTCTATAAACCACAAAAGGCATGAATTAACCATACTTTACCTTATGACCTTATCACTGGCTAATGGTAGCGTTCTTGTCATTCACCCAAGATTTAGGTAGGCCAAAAAGGTATAGATGAAGAGTATAATACGGTAATGGGGATGTCAATTTTGGGTCTCAACATTCCCCCATGCCAAAATCATTGCATGTCCTCATGCAACTGAAAACAAACCCAAAATTTTTCAAAACTTGAGACTGTGTTCTTTACTTTGGTGTATCAATGATGTTGATGGATGAAGCCTCTTCTTTCAGCTCCCTTTTGATGACCCTAACGTATTTTAGGAGTCGTAATACCTTCTTGATCTTGTTAGAAATTTCTTCATGGTCATCTTGAAGTTGTTGGTTGGTTGCTTTCAATTGCTCATTTTCCTTTTTGATATACCTGTCCAAGAGTTGGTATTCCTTCACTTCTTGTTTGAGTTCCTGATTTTGTTTTTGCAATTCCCCAATCTTTTTCTTCATTTGTTCTTTTGTCAAGGTCTTTGTTGACTCCATCATTACTGGCTGGATGCACTCCCTTTCCTCAACTTCCTCCCTCATCCCACATAAAGTAATAGTGGCTTGCTCCTCATTCAAACTAGGGATGTCATCTTGGACTGATAAATCCTCAGAAGGGGAGGTAAGATCGATTGGATCTTCCTGTGTATGAGGATTGACTATTGTTTTTCCCTTCTTTTCCATGCTCCTCGTGGTTCTTTTACAAGGAGGTACCAGATCAAGGGTGCTCACAGGATTCCTTTTCTTCTTTTCTAATTGTGAAATGGTGATAGGGGGTTGTGCCATAGACTGTTTACTTTTAGTTTCTGGGTTATGCTTCCCTTTCTTCATCATTTTTGTCTGATGGCCCTCTTTCTCAACTGCCACCGTTGAATTCTCCTCTACTAATTTGTTTTTACCTTTTTGATTCAGAGCTTTTAAAAATTTTATTGACTTTGGAAGAGGACCCTGCTTTTTCATCTTGGCTCACTTCCCTAGATGATGGTGGAGTTGTCTTATCCTTCTTGCCCTTTTTCTTTTGAGGTTCCTTATTTTTCTTTGGAGCATGTTGGGTTTCCTCCACAGGTTTTTTTTTCTGTGGGAAGGTGTTGAGTGATAAGGGTTTTCCAACTAATCCTCTGTTTCCTAAGTTCATGTAAAACTAGCATTTTAATGAGACCTTGATGGTAAATGCTAGTCTTCTCTATTTTGGATATGGATTTAACACCTCTTACCATTTTGTTCAAACTCATCTATAGAAAATATGGTAAATCAATTTTAGGGCCTCCTTCAAAATGTAATAGAAGCCTAAGATGATATATGAAGGTCACAACATACCTTCCCTCACAAGTGACAAATCGTTGAAGACTAGTAATCATTGGATGATACTCTTCCTTGATGTAGTTCCTAGGGATCCCCTTTTTCTAGTCAGGGTGCTGATGATCTTCTTTCAAGAATCGTTGGCACATTTCTTTATTGATTCCTACACCTTTGAAGTAGTTGGCTCCTTTGCTAGGTAGTCCCATGACCTCCCTTAAGGTTGCTTCATTAATTGTCAGTTGTAGATTTCCTATATGTGCAATCTCTCCATCGTAACTCTGAATAAATTCGTGAGATATCTTCTCGTGCCAGCCTGTGAATTTTTTCAGAAATGGCATCCATCCTGATCTAGCATATTTTTCTTGACATAATTGGAACTCCTCAATTTCCCTATAAATTTGGAAGACCGGTTCGTATCTACTAACGACCATCGTTATAAGTTGTGAGAAAAGGATCGGGTTGTAGCACAAGGGTTTGGTCAATTGATGAGGGTAAGGGTTTGGTACTGGAAAGGAGTAGGCTCGGGACTAGAGAAAGCTCACAACAAGGGGGAATATGGTGATGGTGTTGATAATGTGAATGGTAAGTTTAAGTAAGGATGCCGTAAGGAAAAAATTATGACCAGATGAGGCTTATCTGGATGGCTTTGCCACCATATAAGCCATTTCATTTCTACCCATTATTGTAATGATGAGGACAAGACGTTGGGTGTTCAAGGCATCATTTTGGGATAGGTGATTGGACGTTTGGGTGGTGAATTTGATGTTAGATCATGGTTCATGATATAAGATAGGCTCGTGAATTGCTTAAGGATGAAATATATTCGTGGCTTATCATTGCTATACATGCTTCATATTTTGATATGATTTTTTCCCTTAACTGTGTTCAAGAGCTATGAGAGGATTGAGTAAGTTTAGGCATATGGGTATGAGGGATAGGTGCATGGGTTTAATACTAAGGTCATAAGATCTAGTATATATTTTCATACTTATTGTATTTTTATGAGCATAGGAAAATAAATACCATGTTACCTTTTCTTTTACCTTTGTATGATTAATACCCATAGCATGTGCGATTGTTTTTAAATTGTCAGAATTCATCCCTTTACATTGAAGTTTCTTGAAAACCTGGTACGGGAATATCCTGTACTTCTTTTATTCTGTGCTTATCTTCTTTTGTATTTGGTTCTACAGGGTGATCATGTGATTCTGAAAAAGAGTTCTGAAGGGGCTCTTTGACCTTCCCCCATGCCAAAGATGTTGTATATCGGTATGCAAGAAGATTCAACATTTTATATCACAATGGAGAAAAGATGATAAGAGCAAAAGAAACCAATCAAATTCCATAAGTACATTTATCACCTAGCATATGATCTAATACCTAAAAAGTGGAATTTCCCTTCCTTTGATGGATTATTGACAAAGGTATCATTTAATAGTGAAACAAGGAATATTTATATGTTTTCCAGAAGAAAAGATCCCACCTAACTAGCTTCAGAGATTTACTATCATTGGATGTTTATAGATAAATTTCACAGTATAAGTAGATTAGACTCTCTAGTTAGGGCTCCACTCTTAAGAAGTTTCCTTCTTAGGCAATGTAGGCTTTAGATGTCAGACTGGTAAGTTGACTTAGGGTGATTCTCAAATGGACATTTGCTTGAAGTAATTATGTTGCTGATTAATCTACGGTTTGTATCTCATGAAAGCCAATAGTGACCTTTGCTCTTTTTGTTTTGGATGACAAAAGTTAATTTTTCAATTAGACAAGTATAAATGATACATTTCTCAACCAGAACCCACTGCCAACAAACATGTTCAGTACTCTGGTGGGGTAGTTGTGATAATTAGTGAGAGGCGCCTTCCCCAAGCAGAATGCCCCATTGCCAACATGCCTATTCAGTACCCTAATGGGTTTTCCTAGTCATACCACAGATCGGTGCCTGCTGCCAGTAGACCTGTTCAGTATCCCGACGGGTTAGTCTCTTAAACCCTTTTTCCATCAGAGGCTTCTTGTCCATAGTCACCTATTTTGGTTTTTATTAAAGAGTGCTTTGCACGGTGACAGGGGAGGCTCGTCTGAGGGTGGTATTGGGTTAGAAGGCATATAATCTTCTTTTGGATGTCTTTTAAAGATTTGTCTGAAGGAAAAATAAACTTTTATGCACATTATTTCTTTAGAGTGATCCAGATGTATAATTTTGTCTGAAGTTGTCCATAAGAGAATGACCTAAAGTTTCCTTAGGGTACTGGTGCATCTTCTTCCATAAAAGTTTTGGTAGTGTGCCCATGGTAGAGAGTGTTCATATACTCATATGTTATTTAATAATATAATCCAATGAATACTATTGAAGTCTAGTTAGGGTGAGATAGTTACTTATAGGCTAATATATTTTTTTCCTTTAAATCATGCTGAAATATTGGGTAAAGACAACTTCTAGTCTTTGAAGCGGATTATGGTTCTTTGAGCAATCATAGGTAAGGATTGTATCCCTCTTTTATTTTGTTTTTAAGCAACAGAACCAAAAGAAATTAAAATACTTCTTAGCAACAGAACCAAAAGAAATTAAAATACTTCCCTTTAGTTGTCAACAGAGCCAAAAGAAATTATTGCTTCATAAGGGCTGTCATTTGATACTGCATTCGGCTTCTTGGTTCCAACTAAAGTGGTTGTTTGCATGGATTCATACTTCAGATTAATTGACATAAGATTTTGAAGTATGCATAGTATGCTTTGTCAATTAGGTAATATGTCTTGATAGTGTTGTAGAAGGACAGACTTCTGGTACCGGACTGGTACCGAACTGCTGGTACCGAACCATAATAGGATTTCTGGTACTGAAGCAGAACAAAATATTGTTGATGCCTATAAACTGATGTTTAGCAAGTCTGTGAAGGATCAAATAAATTATAGAAATTTACTTACAAAAAAAAGAAAAGAAATTGCGAAAGTAAAACAAAAGGGGGTAAGAATCTCTTGTTACCTTCAGCTTATTAAAAAAATTCGATCCACACCTATGTATACAAATTTCAAATAAACCAATCAATCAATGTGTATCAGTAGGAGGGTCTCCTTCCTTACTGAGCATCTACATATCTGAATTCTTTAGTATACGAATCATGAATTCTTCTTTTGACAGAGGTTTGTTGTAAACTCGCAACTAGTGACCATTCACAAGTAGGGGTGTCTGTTGTTCATCAATTGTATTTATCTTGATTGAACCATTATCGTAGACAATGTCAATTTTGTAAGGTCCCATCCAATGGGTGTTTAACTTACCTTTGAAGTTCTTGAATCTGTTGTCATACAATAGAGCCCAATCTCCTTGTTGAAATTTTTTCTTTTTGAGATACTTGTCATGCCATTTTGTTCTTTGTTCTTGAATGAGGGTAGTTCTTTGAAGTGCTTCCTGTCTGGTTTCATCCAATTCATTAAGCTGCAAGAGTCTTTGTTGTTGGGCTTCATCCAAGTTCATGCCAACTTGTGCTGCAGTCCTGAGGGTTTTGATTTGGAATTCTATGGGAAGAAGCACCTGCTTCCCATACACCAACTCATAGGGCGTATGTCCTGTTGTATTCCTCCAGGTGATTCTATAAGCCCATAAGGCTTCTAATAATCTATCAACCCAATCATTATGGTGCAGCTGTACTGTTTTGGTAAGAATGGACTCAATAACTTTGTTGGTAGATTCTACTTGTCCATTTTCCTATGGATGGTAGGGTGTAGATTTCTTGTGTTTGATTTGGTACTATTATGTAACAACTTTGACTAGATGAGAGGTAAATTGAGTTCCCTGATCAGTCACAATTTCTCGTGGTACACCAAATCTAGTAAATATATCATTAAAAAGGAAATCTACCACTGATTGTTCACTTGCTGCTGGTAAATATTTTTCTTAAACCCATTTAGTCACGTAGTCAGTGCATACAAGTATATACTTTTTTCTTTTTAGATGCGGGGTTAATGGGCGCTACAAAATATAATGCCCATTTCTCGAATGGTTCAATGACTACTTGGGCTTGAAGTGGCATTTGGTCTCGTGCAGTAGGCTTACCCATTCGTTGACATTCATCACAATTGGATACATAGGTTTTAGCATCTCTGAAAATATGGGGCCAGTAGTAACCAGATTGCAGAAATTTGTAAGCGGTCCTCTTGTCTGCGAAGTGTCCTCCACAAGGACCATCATGGTAGGCTTGCAAAATATCGTGAATTTCATCTTCCCTTACACATCTCCTGATCACCAAATCTGGTCTTGTTTTGTAGAGGCAATCATCGTGCCACATGTAATTTGCACTTAGTTGAATTACTTTATGTTTTTCTCTAGGAGACAATTTCAGAGGCATCTTCCCTGTCACAAGATAATTAGCGACATATGCATACCATAGAGTGAATGTAGAAATAGAAAATAAATTTTCATCGGGAAAGTTATCTTCTATTGGTGCATTATCTCCCAGATGAATCATTCTAGATAAGAAATTAGACACAAGATTATCCTTACCAGGTATATCAATAATGTTGATATTAAACTCTTGTAATAATAAGAGCCATCGTGTAACTCTAGGATTTGTTATAGGTTTGTTCATTAAAAATTTGATGGCTGAATGATCAGTGTGTACAAAAGCTTGATATCTTATAATATAGTGTCTAAATTTATTAATAGCATGGACTACAACTAGCAATTCTTTTTTTGTGGCTGTATAATTAACATCAGTTGGAGATAGATTCTTACTGACGAAGTAAATAGCATAGGGAATTTGATTTTCTCTTTGTCCAAGGACTGCCCCAAGGGCTGTGTCTGAGGCATCGGTACAGATATGAAAAGGAAGGGACCAATTTGGTCCTCTTAACACAGGGGTAGTTGATAATTTCTGTTTTAGAATTTCGAAAGATANTTCATCATCCCACTTAAATTCGGCTTCTTTAGATAATAATTTGAATAAAGGGGTAGCTAGGCTTGTAAAATTCGGAATGAATCTTCTATAGTAGCCAACATTCCTAAAAATCTACAGACTTCCTTTTGTGAGGAAGGTATTTTGATTTGTGTGATGATATAAATCTTTTCCGGATCAACTCTCATTCCAGAACCGTAAATGTGATGCCCCAAAACAATACCTTCAGTGAGCATCATTTTTTATTTTTCATTACTTAAGGAAAGGTTTTTTTCCTTACACCTAATCAATACTTTTCCTAGACTGGTCAATGCTTCTTGGAAGTCTTGTCCATGGACTGTAAATTCATCCATGTATAATTCCACACGATCATTGGTCAAGTCAGAGAAAATGGCTAGGAAAACTCTTTGAAAAGTGGCTAGGGCATTGCAAAGTCCAAAAGGGAGCACCCTATAAGCATATGTGCCCCAAGGGTAGGTGAAAGTGGTCTTCTCCTGGTCTTTGGGTGCTATTTGTATTTGGTTGTAACCACTAAACCCATCCAAGAATGAAAAATACTTCTTTCCGAACAGGGTATCCAACACCTGATCAATAAATGGTAAGGGAAAATAATCCCTATGGGTGGCTTTGTTTAACTCCCGAAAGTCTACACATATCCTCCACTTACCATTTTTCTTGGGAACTATGACAAGTGGAGATACCCATTGATTATCTGAAATGGGGTATATGAGATTGGCTCGAAGGAGTTTTTGCAATTCCTCTTTTACAATATCTTTAAGGGTTGGATTCATCCTTCGCTAAGGCTATCTAACTGATCTGATTTGGTCATTAGTGTAGATATGATGTGTGCATGTGTTAGGGTGAATGCCTTTCATGTCTGTATAATCCCATGCAAAGGCATCAAATTGTCTTTGGAGCATTTCAATCACTCGTGTCTTTTGTTCTGGTTCCAAACTAGAGTTGATATACAAAGGTTTTATTGGGCTAATCTCAATAAGTTCATTAGTTTCTTCCTTATCTGAGGAGGCTGGTGATAAAGTA
>JASDQU010684282.1:0-10243 GCA_032191745.1 Picea mariana | reverse complement strand
TTATTTGTCTTTAAGAATTAAATTCATTGGAAGCATCAACTTCCTTTGTTTTCCAACTGCAACTAGAAGGATGCACTAAACCCTTATTTTCAGGCTACAATCTGAGGGAAGCTCCAACTCCCCAATTCTCTAGATACAACCCCCTATGTTCTCCAGCTACAACCAAAAGGTGGCTCCAACCACCTATCCTTAACCCGTCCAACTGCCCTAAAATATAAGTGCCAAATGTAGAAACAAAATATGTCTATTACACCTCAAAATTACTCACTCTGATAGTGTCGCAAGTGTCGTCATTACGAGTGTTGTAAGTGTCGCATCTTGTCCACAAGTGTCGCATCTTGACCACAAGTGTTGAAAGGGTCACAAACACCATACTTCCATCTTGCATATGTCGTGCCTCTAACGACATCATAAAGACACTTAAGACACCTCAAAGGTTAGTTCAGAAGAAGATAAATCACTTCACAGGAAGTAAAAGCCTTTTGACATTGAGAAAACCACAAAACAATGGATTTTGGAAAGGATCACTCTCCTACCCACTGTCAGGGAGTGATGGCGCTCCCTGAGCCTCTTTGGGGGAGTTTTTGAGCATCTTGTGCACCCTTTTGTGGGAGCACTACCCTTTTTTTAGCGAATTCTGGGTTTGTTGAGGCAAATAAGGGAAGAATCCCTCAATTCTTGAAGGTAGTTAGATTCGAATAGATGGTCAAGGCATGATCTCAGGGGAGATCCTCAACTAAAGGAGAATAATCCTCAACTCATCCCAAAGATCTCTCAAGTGATTGGACCTCTCCAAGGTTATATAAGGAGGCCTTCTCATGGTGAAAGGTACAAGGAAGATTGAGAATTATACCTAACTTATGATCTCATAAGAAGGTATTGACAATGGAGATTGGGAATTACATAAAAATTATGATCTCATGAGTGAGATTCGATCAAATAAATCAATGGAGATTACTTGAAAAAAGGGGTTGGACAAGGAGAACTGGAAGAAGCTATTGCACCTTCATTCAAAGGATTGTAAGTATTTTTACTTGTTCTCATTAATAATCATTGCTCGACCTCTTTCTTTCAAACTTGTGCTTGTTCCATATGAGTTTGTTTGCAGTATATGGATCTATGATTGAGCTAATCTCAGTAGAGTAGGAAGTCCATTGTATCTTTGTTTGTCCTACAGGACCCATCAAGGAGCTCAGGATCGAAGCTCAGCTAGGACTTTGCAAGGACAAACGTCGCTAATAAGGTATATATATTTCTCCTTATCTTTCATTCATTATCTTGATTAGATCTAAAAGGAAGTCAGTGTCCATGTTAATCACTTTTATGTCTTTTTCTTAGGAGTTTAGAGACCAAGAGGGAATCCACTTGTTCGTAGGGGGATTCACCTACAACAGAAATTGGAAACTCCACTAAGGATGGATCTCTGATTTTTGTTTCCATTCACATATCTTGTTTTGTCCCTTTTCCCACTGATTTTATCTTCTCCACATTATCTTTTTTATTCTTAGATTTGTTTGATTGCCTCATTATGTCATCAGGATCACCCTGATTGACTGAATTTCCTTCATTTTTTGAGTTTTTGGGTTTTTTTTCTGAGTTTTTGGAGAAGAGCGCTCCCCTCCTATTGTTTTCCAAGTTCTATTACTCCCATGTAGCCTTACAAAGAGCACTGGAACTCTCTGGTGACCCTTACACCAGAGCGCTACCCCATTTTTGTGAGAAATTCTCCAGAATTTTCATCTTCTGAAGCTATTTCTTGGTTTTGGATTTTGCTCAGGGTCCCATACTCTCAGTTTCATCTTGGTATTGGCTTTCAAACACCTTATTTCTGAGAATTCATCCTCTTTTGTTTGGATCTTTTGACATTTGTCCTTACTTTGCAATTTGTCCTTCACGATTTGGAGTCAATTTGTCGTTTTCTTCTCATTTATCTGAATGAGTGAAAACTTTGTAAGAGGTTTCAAAGGTATTTTTCACTTTTCTTTCCTATCTTTGAGTCATCTATTCCAAGCTCTTTCTCCTTCCTTTTGAGTTTTTGGCTTTCTGTTTCTTGTTTGATCACAACAAGGGTGTCTTTTAGTTTATGTGAAGTTTGCTTTCGGATTGCTTAAATCTCACAACTCTTGAAGTCCGATTAGCATAAGAAGATTTATATCTACTGGTTACGAGTCACATACAAACATTTTATCATTGCATTGGATTCCCTATTGAGGACTATTGCATGAGGTCATTTCATCTTGGTGTTTGACAGTGAAAGGAAAATCCTTCTCCTTCCCTTAATTAGACATTCATTGAAAGAAAAGATTGCTTATCATTTCTTATGCATGTTTTGGGAATTGAGTCATAATATCATCAGTCTTCACTCTCATACACCTCTGAGTAAACAATAACCACTAAAATCAACACTTAACAAAAATTTATCAGACTTTTTACATTTTTGTTAGCAAACCTACATTAGTTTAAGGTGTAGGGATTTGGAATAGGTTGAAAGGATAAATTTCCAAAGCTATCTAACAAACTTAGCATCTTATGATAGGGAGAGAAAATCCAATTGTCGTATAGGCTTTATGAGACCCCCCTCTCACATAGGGGTTATGCACGAGGTCACATTCAGGAGAGTTACATATATTATCCCTTCGTGGTTCAACTATTTGTAGTGGTCAGATCGTATATTGGGGGTCACTTGAGGTTATACCCATGATTATGTGTGGGAGCCTGTCGATTTGATTTCAGACTTGTTATCCTGCCATACGTTTGGATCAGACTGTCGATTGTACCCACCCGGGGACTGACTATGAATTGGTGACCTTAGTAGCCATAATCTTTAGGGTCTCACACAAGGTGACGGTGAAGGGAAGTCTCACTATACCTAGAAAAGACGTTGGTCAAACTCACTCGGGCTCCTTGGAGGGTAAATCCACAATTACTGTGTGGAAGATTGAACCAAGGCATAAGTATGTTAAGCATATCACCAATGTAACTGATCCACCCACTCTATCCCTGCCTCTTCCTATTCTAATCTCACGACATTGGATTTCATCACCAACTAGTGGCTTCATTGGGGGAAGGTTTTGTTTGATTGTTTGCTTCTTAGATTCGTAGCGTGTGTTGGTTGTGTTAATTAGTGGAACTTAGGTCGAGTCAGTGTTAATGGCATCAAATCCTGAGAGTACCAATGGAGGTACCCCTTCTCCTAGGGAACCTTATACCTTTCCTTCTTTTGGAAACTTAGGTCCTCTGTACGTTGCCACACTGAGTCTTCCGGAACTCACCATCGAATTACCGGTTTGGTTGTTCCCCACTCCAGTGATCTCGAATCCTCCCAATGTTTTGACTGCGCCTAATACTTTAGAAGTCAGTACACCACCCGCACATCAAACTCATGTCAAATTTTCACCTTCTTCTCCCATTAAGTCTCTTTCCATTTCTCCTTCTTCACCTAGTGAAAGCTCTAAAGCAAGTAGCCAGGTTGATCGGAAGAAGAAGAAACAGAAAGAGAAGAAGAAGAAGAACCCAAAAAGAACCAAGGCCCCAACAACATCAGACATTGGATCTAAGAAATCAGTTACTATTAATAGTACTAGGAGTGTTGATGAGGTCAACAAGATTAAAATGAAGAATCCAAAACCCAAATTCCCTTGCAGTCCTTATAAGGGTGACCACCTTCTGAGGGATTGCCCTGGTATTCCCAAGGTCTTAGAAATGTGGCCCTCCATGTCATCGGCCTCTGCTAGAGATGTCGGTGATACCCCATCACCTAATGACGTCAAGGTTGGTAAGAACAATACAATTTTCAAATTTCCTTGTATGTTATGCAAAGGTGATCATTATTCTCACCTTTTTCCTCGTATGGAAGAGGATTCTTCTCTTTTGGAAAAAATTCAACTTCCAAAAGGTTATCATAATCTTTCCCACAACCCATCATTAGTTCATGGACTGGTCAGTCCGGTTCCATCCCTGGCCAGTCTGGTTGATCAGGTGGTCAATCTAGTTTCATCCTCGATTGAACCACAAACCCAAGTAGCTGATCCAGTTCCATCATCGATCAACCCTACTATTCATCAAAAGAGTGTAACCCAAGTAGTCAATCCATTTTCATTCTCGGTCAACCCCACTCTCCCGTTAGAGAGTGACACCAAAGAGGTCAATATTTTTCCACCCGTCGACCCCATTCTCCCCTTGGAGAATGAAACCCAAGTGGTCAATCCAGTTTTGTCATCAGTCGATCCCGATCCTCCTTTGACGAGTGCCAAAGTGGCTGATCCAGTCCCTTCCTCAGTCAATCCCACCCTTCCTCTGAAGAGTGCATGCTTGGTTGATTTGATCCCATAACTAGTCAATCCCATTCTTCCTCTAAAGAGTACATGTGTGGTCGATCCGATCCCATCATCGGTCGATCCTACTTTGCCTCTAGAGAGTAAACTTGATACTGCCCATGTTTTTCTTGTTGATACATAATCTACTGTGCTGGGGGGAATTACTCATTCTCTTATGAAACCCCCTCCAAGCAATGAGGCCATCCTTTTTTATTGGGGTAAGCTAACTGGACCTCGTCTTCCCTCTCACATTCCTATCCAGATTATAGTACAGGTTTGTGGTTGGGATGTTCCTCAAACATTGATAGATGAAGGTGCATCCATTAGTATTTTTTCCTTTGTTGCTTGGCATGCTTTGTATTGTGCTCATGTTTCATCGGTTACACAAAATATGTTAGCTTTTAAAATAAGAACTAGCTAACCTTTAGGGACCCTTCCTCAGTTTTCGATAACTTTGGGAGGGAAAACTATCTTTATTGATGTCATGGTAGTCCAAGACCCCTTGGATTTCACTTTACTCCTTGGGCGGGATTATGTCTATGCCATGAGAGTGATTGTATCCACTCTTTTTTGTGTGATGTATTTCCCTCATGATGGAAGAATGGTGACTATCGATCAACTTTCGTTCGTTGTTCCTAACTGGATTACCTCCCTAAATGGTTCTTACATGCAGACAGTATCGTCTCCACCACATGTAAATTATGTGGCGCTATCTCCCATGCCTTCAACTTTCGACAATTTGGATCTAGTAGTTGACATGGTGATCTCTTTGGTAGGGCTATTGGATCCTGATCTCCTTACCCTTGTCGCGACCCTCGACATGTGTCCCTTTCAGAGTGATTTTCTTCCATCTCGTGAAGATCTCTTGGCATCCATGATCGAGTTTTGTCCCTTGACGTGGTGTCCTTACAGATCATTATTCTCGTGGAAGCCATGAACAAGAAGAGTCCACTAGCATAGTTTCTCTTCTTTGTGGAAAGCTCGTTAAAAAATGAAACAAAATATTTGAGCATAGTTTTCCTCTCTGTAGAAATCTCATTAAAAAATGAAACAAAAATCTAGGGATTGAACCCGGAGCCCTGAGCATAGTTATTTTCCTATGTCAATCTCATTAAAAAATGAAACAGTCACTTCTCTTGTCAGGTCGAGTATTTCACCAGATCTCGTAGATGTCGAGTCGAGTCTTTTGTTAGCTCTCATATTTGAACCTTCATTTCATCCACCTGTATCCTTTTTCTCCATCTAGTAGAGAAATTGGTGACAACCTCAAAGTCGGTGAATGAATTGAATCTTGGAGGGCATGTCTCCAGCCTTTGATGATCATTCTAGAGTTAAGCCACTAGCTTTCAAGCTGGGGGCATACCAAGCTTAGTCTTTGTTGTTTCTCATGCTCGTAAATACATGAGAATGCATTCGGGTAAAATTTTATCTCTTTTTTGGACTTGCATGGTTAAACGAAAAGGAACCCCCTGGAGTAGTCTTTGAGATCTTTTCAGACTCTCTAAACATGAAAAGATTGCCGAGTGATCTTTCTTCCTTTCCCACTCGTTAAAAGGTTTGAAAGGGAATCTTTCGAGTGATAATTTATTTCTTTTTCAGCCTCACAAGACTAACATTACGAAAAAGGACAACATTGGAGTCATCTTTAAGTTGTTTTCAAACTCTCTAAATATGAAAAGCCACCAATTTTACCTTCTCTAGACTCGCTAAACAATCATACATTGAAGGGCCCATACGAGACCGAATCCTTACTTATTCCAGTTCGTTAAAGAAAGAAAGAGGGACTTATCGAAGGTGAGACATATCAAGCATATGTTACCCTCCTCGAGCTTGTTAAATTAAAAATACGTAATCGTCTATCTGGATGGTGGAAAAATTGAAAGAAGCAAGCCAAATAGTTTTTGAGAACACTACCAGTAACTCTTACAGTCGCCCTTGAACATGACACTTTGTCTTTGCACACATTTTAATTCATTGAACCTCTACATTGAGCCAATCCTCTGAGTTTCTTTTACTCCTTTGGGTCACCTAACGAAAGTCACAGCATCCACTGGATCATCAAGTTTTGGTCCATGTCAATTTTATTTTGATGTGCCTCGGTGTTCAAGGGAAGTATCTACCTCGAGAGTCAACCATCACAAATATCATGTTTCAATACCTGTGTTAGTCCATGTTCATTCAATCAACCAATTACACCTCTGTGCCTTTTTCATGTCATTGATGGGGGATACATCAAGGCCCTCCTTCGACGAGTCTATTCCTGTCGACTTCAACACATTATCCAAGAACTAGACTTAGAAACCATTTATTACCTTGGGACCTACATGCCTCAATGGCAGGCCTCCTCATGTCTGACAATGGGTTTACATCATTGACATATGATCGGATGATTCCACGGATGTTCGACTTCATCTCATCTATTCACATTTGTCGAAATGTACTAGAGTACCTTGGGAATCATTGACATCAATGGTGATCTCCCTCGCACTTGTTAACAGTTTACACCATTGACCGGTAATCAAGTGGTTATTCCATGTTCGACATCAAGACATCTATTCACATGGTTAGATTTGTACTACATCGAGATCGATAAGAATACCCTGGGTTGAGTTTTCACTCTTATGCATACTTTTCCCAGGTTACGAAGGAGTTCTTTTGAACTATGACACATATACTATTACATAGATCCACTTTGTATTGGTCATGGTTATGTCTTGTCATCTCGTATATCCACTATGTATTCTTCATGGCTACGATCAATTCAGGTCATAGGAGTATAGATCTAGATTGTATCTACAGTGGATATACCATTTTTTCAATATAATTATGAATCCACAGTGTATTTTATGGCATCCATACATTAAAATTCTTTATCACTCAAGCATAAGTATGCCTACCTTGGGTTTGAAACATGTCATAATATTTGTTTGATGGTTGTGTGCAGCTTTTTCTGGTTTCTCTGTGTCCATACCCTTGCTTGAAAAAGTATACAAAGTACTTCAGTCATCATCATCTTCTAACTTCGTACTTTGGGGGGCAATCTGTTACACCTCAAAATTACTCACTCTGTTAGTGTCGCAACTGTCATCATTACAAGTGTTGTAAGTGTCGTATCTTGTCCACAAGTTTTGCATCTTGACCAAAAGTGTTGCAAGTGTCACAAACACCATACTGCCATCTTTCATATGTCGTGCCTCTAACGACATCATAAAGACACTTAATATACCTCAAAGGTTAGTTTGGAAGAAGAGAAATCACTTGACATGAAGTAAAAGCCTTTTGACATTGAGAAAACCACAAAAAAATGGATTTTGGAGAGGAGCGCTCCCCTACCCACTGTCAGGGAGTGTTGGCACTCCCTGAGACTCTTTGGGGGAGTGCTTGAGTGCCATGTGCACCCTTTTGGGGGAGCGCTACCCTTGTTTTAGAAAATTATGGGCTTATTGAGACAAATAAGGGAAGAATCCCTCAATTCATGAAGGTAGTTGGATTCGAATAGATGGTCAAGGGATGATCTTAGGGGAGATCCTCAACTGAAGGAGAATAATCCTCAACTCATCCCAAATATCTCTCAAGTGGTTGGACCTCTCCAAGGTTATATAAGGAGGCCTTCTCATGGTGAAAGGTACAAGGAAGATTGAGAATTATACCTAACTTATGATCTCATAAGAAGGTATTGACAATGGAGATTGGGAATTGCATGAAACTTATGATCTCATGAGTGATATTCCATCAAATCAATTAGTGGAGATTACTTGAGAAAAGGGGTTGGACAAGGAGAACTGGAAGAAGTTGTTGAACCTTCATTCAAAGGATTGTAAGTACTTTTACTTGTTCTCATTAATAATCAATGCTTGGCATGTTTCTTTAAAACTTGTGCTTGTTCCATATGAGTTTGTTTGCAGTAGATGGATCTATGTTTGAGATAATATCAATAGAGTAGGAATTCTTTTGTACCTTTTTTTGTTTTACAAGACCTATCAGAGAGATCAGGATCGAAGCTCAACCTGGACTTTACAAGGACAAACGTTGCTAATAAGGTACATATCTTTCTCCTTCTCTTTCATTTGTTAGCTTGATTATATATAAAAGGAAGTGAGTGTCCATGTTAAGAACTTTTCTGTCTTGGCCGTAGGAGTCTAGAGACCAAGAGGGAATCCACTTGTCCGTAGGGGGATTCACCTACAGCATGAATCATCATTTCTAAAGGAGACTGGTCTATCTCTCTCCTTTCTTAATGTAAGAAACCTGTCTTTATCACCTATCATGTGTTTTGAACAAACATTGTCAACATACCAACCATGTTTCTTCTACTTAGCTTGTAGAGAGAGTGTGCATTCTTCATTGCTATATTGATTCTTCTTTCTTATCCATGTTCTCTTCTGAGGTTCCTATTTGTGATTGTTGTTGTTCTGTTTTGGTTCTCTAGGAGGAACTGCCATTCTACAATATTTGGCCATGTGTCCAAAGTTGTTACACTTGTATCATTCCACTTCAGTGCTTAATGATTCAAACCTATTGTAACTTCTTCTCTGTGTTTCACTGGGTCTTCTTGGATAACCCTTTTGTGTATGACTTTCAAAGTTGTTTATGTTCCTACTGTTACATGCATAACATAAACCAAAAAAGATAGTTTGATACCTGGAAGTTGAAGATCTTCTGAAAGGAGTTTCTATTCTTAATCCTTCTTCTTCTCGAGGCCTATCTATCGGTTTTTTAATCTAAAATTTGAATCTTCTCCATGGAGGAGTGCCCCTATAATCTTCCTATCCCATTCGATTTTTTCTGCATAAATATTTCTATTTTCTTCATTCTTCTTTTCTAGCAACCTAGAGTGCTTCTCTTCATTCTCTATAACTGATGTGGATGTTTCTATCTCTTCAACATTCTTGTTGAGCTTGACGATTTTACTTCTCAATGTGACAAGTTCTTCTTCAAGATTCTCAACCTCTTCTTCTTTCTTCATTATATGAGACTTCATGAATTCTTAGGTTATTTTTGCTTCTTCAAGTTGAATTTTTAATATGATTAATTCTTCTTCAAGTCCTTTCTCTTCTTGACCAAATTCTTCCTCAAGCTGGTTTAGATCAGTATTTATTTCCTTAAGATGATATGTCAATGTATTCTCTCTCATTTCTGCTTCTTCCTTCTATGCTTCTATGTTGACATCCAAATACTGCTTTTGATATTCAAGATTTTCTTCAATATTTCTGGCTTCTTCTAGCCGAGTTCTTAAGTTCTCGATGACCTATTGGGATTCTTCAAAAATATGAACACTTTCCTTTTGTTTCATCAATTCTTTCTTGAGTGACTTGTTTTCTTCTCTTAGTTCATCTAAAACACTAATCAATTCTCTGGTGATTATGTACTCTTCATATTATGAATTTGTTTGAAATGGTGAGAATAATTCTTCTTGATCTGTATTTGCATCTTCTTTGGAATTTTCTGAATCTACGATGGGTGAAGAATATATGTCATGTAGTTGTATCTGCATATTCTTTGGAACTTTTTGAATCTATGATGGGTGAAGAATATATGTCATGTAGCTTATCCCAAAGTTCTTTGGTTGATGAAGATTTACCAACCTTTTATCTTGCCAGATTAGGTAATCCTTCCCATATGAAATCCATTGTTATTTTGTTATTCTTCTTCAATTCCTTCTTGGATGCAGTATTTGCCCTTTTTGAACTATCATATCCTAACAACTGATAGCCAAATATAATTTCCCTGTGCCTATAAAAATACTTTCATCCTTATGCTCCACATATCATACTTCAAACCATTATGACCATTAAACATTGGTACTCCATTCTCATAATAATCCATGAGATCCTTCCAATGGTTAGACTGTTTCCTGAAGGAACCGGATCTGATACCAATTGTTGGATTACTGAGAGGGGGGGTGAATCAATAATAGAGAAATTTAA
>JASDQU010684280.1:68678-86416 GCA_032191745.1 Picea mariana | reverse complement strand
ACATCTTTATAAACTATAATAAAATCTCGAGAGCCAAATATTTGTGGGCGTATCCCAGGAGGGAGTGAACCATGGTAACACTGTGTTATGTGACTGTATGAATGCGTCTTTGTGTCTAATTAGTCGATGAATGTTGAATGAATGAAGTAACTAAGTAAATCTAGTATTTTACATGCATGCATAGAATAATTGTTATAACAAGATGTTAAATGGAATGAATAAAGGTTACAGAACAAAAACACAGATCTCGCTCAATATAAGGTTGCAAACACCTGAGTATTGCAGCCACCCATAGAGCTATCTTAGGTGAGACTACGCGGAGCATGAACTAAGTTTCCTTCTGGGTTGCCAGAGGGGACGATAGTTTTTAAGGGATTTTTTTGGAAATCTTATTAGTTCTGAACCACATGCAAAATATAAGTGTCAATGAGGAACAAAATACCCCATAAGGACTCCTCAAGACCAGTAGAAGAAGACTATTTAGATAAAAGGAAAAACCAACAAATGGGTTTGTTGTCAGTTGACTTGAAGGCAACAGGATTGAGTATATGAGATCCATGGAAGAAGTTTCCAAGAATATGGGATCAAACGACAAGAAGGTGAAAGAATGTGAATCTAAAAGGGGATGTCGACATCATGGAATCCCACGAAGGTAGAGATAGAGATCTAGTTGAAGACAAAGGAGCTAGAGTTTGCATAGAAAGATAACAGAAACCCGAAGCTAACACTGTACAAATATATGGAAAAGTATGTATTCATCGAATTGCATGAAGTATTTTTCTGTGATTTCCCACACATATTGTAGGAGTGGATCAAAAGATTGAAAGACAACCATCTGACGAATCGAATCAGATAGCTACATTGGAATTCTAAAGAGATTTTGTAGCTACAACGAGTTGATAATAAGCTTACGCACACAGAATATTTCTAGCTAGACAACATTGTTGTCGGATTAATCACAAAAAATGCAGTATATACAACAAAGTCATATAGTGTAGCTGAATAATAATTATTGAAGGTACATCGAGGTCGGTATGTCAAATCATTATATACTTCCATTAATATATTACTATATAACAAAGGAGTAATGACAATGGATTCAGATAGCTAAACTTCTCTACATGCATGGGGGAAGGGGGGAAGCGCTGACAAGAAAAGGAGAAATGGAAGGAGAAGGGGATAAAGTAAAGAAGGAGGAGGCCTTGGATTCAATTATGATGGCAGACGACCAGATCAAGCGGATCATGCTGACAGCTGGAAGGATGCTCAATGGAGTACCCTACCAATAGAAGGTGAACACCAAGAAGAGAGTTGTAGCCATGAGGGAAGTCTTGGCAAGTGATGAAGAGGAGGTAGAGGATCTCCGATCTGTGGAGCATATTGAGGAAATTTTTCGTGTGACATATGAGAGTAAGACGAGAGGTCCAAGAGAAGAAGTAGAAGGAAGCACTATTATTCATATCAGTGTCAGTGTGGAACCCATAAAGACATGTGTGACTAATAAACCAAGTAGAACACCATTGTTTAGATAACCAAATTTTGGAAGAAGGAAGACAACAAGAAGAACATCTACACAAGGAAAAACAACTGGGGGAGCCAGTTCAGGAAGTAGTATTCAAGTATCTACACCAAACAGAGGTAGTAGTTCATCATTTAAGATGGCATCCCACCATCAGATTACCATAATTCAAAGGAGAAGCATTAGAGGACCCAGAGAAGCACATTTTTAGCTGTGAAAAAAATTGGGAAGAAAAACAGATTGCATATGAGGACACTAAACTTGCACAGTTAGCTATCACATTAAGAGATTTCACACTGGATTGGTATATGATTCTAGTTGTAAAACTTCCACCAAGGACAACCAGAACGATTGGAGATATCAAGAAGTTGTTGATAAATTAGTTCCAGAAGCTGAGTTTAGAGAACCAATACATGAATGAGATGATAGAGATCAGACAGAAGCCTAGAGAATCTATATGGGAGATTGACTGGAGATTTAAATGACTAAAGTTAAAGATAAAATACATCATGATACATATGCATCACAAACATCTATTCGTCAATTTGATGTTACCACACTTGAAGTATCTAATGCAACAACAAAAGTTTCAGACGGAAGCAGAGGCTCTCCAGGAAGCCCTGCAACTAGAAGAGAACCAATATCAGAAGAAAGATCCAACCATCAAGGATATGAAGGAGGATTTGAAGAACTTATCATTCCAGCTAAACCGAAACAAGAACAAGGAAAAAAGAGAATTCATTTGGTGTACCACATGTAGGACATAAGGACACCATAAGAATGAATGTCCAACATTCACGCAGTACATGGAAGCAAGAATTCCAAATCCGTTACCAACATGAGGACTATGGTGTGAGAGATGTAAGAAACATGGTCATGATCCATAACACTGCCCAATGATGAAGAAGTACTAGACAGTACCAAAGATCTCGTATTGTATCTTTTGCAAGTCAGTAGGCCATGATGAAAAATATTGCAGAACCATGGAGTTGATGAGGGAAAGGACATGAGATGCATACAAGGTGCAGGAAGAAATGATGATCGGGCAAGCCACACCTCAATTTAATCAAATACTAGCCTCGTACAACACTGTGCAACAACAATATAACATTGTGCAACAACCTTACAACATCGTGCAATTGCAGTATAATATCGTGCAACCACAATGTAATACCGTGTCATATAACCAGGAGCCTTAGTATAACATGCTACAAGGAGATCGAGTTGGCTACAAAGGAGGAGGAAGAGAAAGAGGAGGCTTTGGAAGAGGTAAAGGACTAGTGGTATGTCACAATTGTCAACAACCAAGACACTATGCAAGAGAATGTCCACTTCCACCAATGACCTATATGTATTGTCGTGCATCATACCACGACACAGAAGAATGTTCGACACTATTAGGGAAGATCCAGGAAAAGAGAAATCAAAACAATCAAAATGTTCAGTGGATTTCAGCAAAAGTGAGGGATGAAGGAAGAAACATCAACATAGTTACACGAGGTGGAGCTAAAATAGGAAATGATGCAGTACAACAAGAACCAACACAACACCAATGGGTGAAGAAGAATTTTGAACCAAGGAAGCAGTTTGATGCACAGAACGATAAGGAGATATTCAAGCAAACTAGACAAGAATTCATGAAGAAATTACATCAACATCAACCATGCAACATAGTAAGGAAGTACCATAGTACGAGATGCCTCCATCGTTGGATCACACCAAAGAAACACATCCCCTAAGACAAGGAAGTATGATTAAAGGCTTTTTTCAATCATGTGTAAAACCACTAAATGATCCATCCTCTGTTAAAGTATTACAAAATATGATAGAAAGATATAGCATATAAGTAGAAGGAAACCTAGAGCATAAGTTAGTCAATCACCTGCATACAAGGAGAAGAACAAGTATGGAGTTCAAGCTGAATGCCAACATTGGAGATTTCAACATGGGAGATATTTTACTGGATTTAGGATCCGAAGTCAATGTATTACCCAAGAAGACATGGCAATGTATGTAAGAACCCACATTAGGATATTCACTTGTTCAACTGAAACTAGAAAACTAGCATAGAGTTCTACCAATTGGAAGACTAAAGGGAGTGACAGTAGACCTGGATGGAATGCGGACTAAATCCAACTTTGAAGTAATCGAGATAGTGGATGACACAACACCTTATCCATCATTTCTTGGATTGTACTATTCGTTTGATAACCAGGACATAATTAAATTAAAGAAACGGAAGATGACCTTTGAGTCAGGAGAATATAGAGTCATTGTGCCATTGGAGCCATCAGAGGGGTAAAGGTTCATAGAGCCTACTTTGTTGGACCTCGAGGAAATTAACCATTTGTACAGAACAACTGCCCAATATGAATATTATGTAAACCCAATTGCAAATGGGATACTCATATGGTGAAGCATCACCTCATGTGTGTTAGACCCAGATACAAGATTAGAAAATTGGCAGTAGAGGTTACATGAAGTCTCCACAAAAAGATGCGCAAGAATAGACCACATAGTAAGATGGGTGGGTACGAAGATACAAGAACCTCCCAGCTTCCATGGGGTGAACGAACTAGAGACATTCTTAACACAGTATGAAGATGAATTTTTATAAAATCAGAGGCTCTTATCCCTATATATAACACTCAAGGAGACACCTGCGATATGGCAGGGTGCACACAAAGAAATAGTCAAGGATTGGTACCAATGTAAGTGGTTACTGTGCATTAGGTTTGGCGCAGAACAAGGAAGTAACCAATGATAGAAATATGATGGATAGGTGGCACTAGAAAAACACTTGGAGAAGTGCAGAGCACTATGGAAAATGACACCACCGAAGGAATGGCCTCACCATTTTGTTGCCACATTAGAAGGCATCCCAACAAACTGGTATACAGACCAAAAATGCACAGAGGAACTACGAGTTTTACAGTATTACAACATAACTTTACAACCACTTTCTTATTTGAGAATGAGAACCCCAACATAGACACAACACTTAAACAAATCAGAGGGGTGATATTCATTAAGGAACCTGTTATAACCCTATAATTTATAGGATCATCTAGTGACTAGAAAATTTTCACTATTAATGTATGTTGTCTTGCAAATAATATTTCATTCCTCCAAATTATTTTCAAAAATAAATGAAAAAAAAAAAGAATAAAAGAGGGCATAAAAGAAAATGGATAAAATCCCCATGCAATAACAATGAATTGATCGATACAGTTTAATCATGGTTAAGTCTCTTTGAATTTATGTTGATAGGTTTAGTGAATAAGCCTGGCTAAACTGTTTAATCTTAACTAGGTAGTTAAGTTAGCTAGTGAATAAATTTCATCAACTTGTCTAATCTTGATCAAATAGTCCCAGGGTAGAGTAATTTCTTATCCCAACAGTCTAATCTGGGCTAAATGTGTAGGTAGGTAGGTTAGGGAATAGGCTAGCCAATTTTTTCTTCAATAAACATGCTTGATGTTCAAAGAAAATTCATGATGTTTATGTTGAGTTTGTTTTTTCCTAACCCCATGGTGACAAAAAGAAAAGGGAAGCAGCGAAAAACCCACAAAAAGAGCAATATCCTAAGTTCGTGCTGCACATTTTTGGTTCATGTCCAGTGAATAAAGAATGCGCTAAGATCAATNGGTCCGATATGGAGAATAAAGAGCGTGCTAATATCAATGACCGATCTAGCGACGCATAGATCAATGAAGGACAACAAATTTTGAATCCCCCCTCGACCGTTCTACCTTTAACAGTGGGGGGGGTGGGGGTCTGATATGGAGACTAAAGTGAGTGCATAAATTGATGTTCGATCCAGCGGCCCCCTCACTCCAAACCAGTTACCACCACATTTCCCCTTCAACATACCACCATACTAGTATTCCTATACCACCGTCACCTCATGACGTCACATCCCACTACCTGTCCTTACAAGTCCCATCTCATAACTCCGTCAGCTTGTCCCCTCCATTTGCTTGTCACAGGTCATGTCTCACTCGCTTATCTTCCAATCACCGCCCTCCACGTCATCCTGGTACACCCGTCACCCATCCTTCACCTACCACCTCACACTTCAAGTGATCCATTGGCCATTTATTACAGGCTAACATACCTGTTAGTCTGTTGACCTATCCCCCGCGCCCAACAGATACCTGTTTACTCAAATTTAACACCGTTTCCACTATTCGTACACTTCTCACACTCTCTGCACACCAGAAAACTAATTTTCTTCTCCTTTGCAACCATTTTCCCATCCATAACCATTACCTACTAACTTTTTGTTTCAGTGTGCAGGTACATGTTGAATCAAGGGCGCCAAAATCCAAAATATCAGAAGTCGAGGAAAATCCTTTCCTCCCACCTCTTGTCGATCTCGACCGGATTCCATTAGATGATAAAGATTACCTGATCATAGAGACCAGGTGCGAATTTGACTTCGCGGAATTGCAAACATGGTTTAAGGATACCTTCATAGATCAAAGTGATGAGATTGGGCTCTAGGAGTCCAATCTCCCTTTGTATCTATTTCCCCAAGTCCAGCATTTTCCAGAGTTTGCCCTCAAATTCCAAGCGCATTACCTCCCCGATCAGAAAGCCATAGTATCATCTTTTGGAGAAACTCTTTTCTCCATCACACCCGAGGCCATCAATCAAATGATGCAGATACCTAGATCCGAATCCCGTTCTCCCCTCACCATTGAAAGTCTAATAGAAATGTACCAGAACCTGCATTTTCCATGAAGAGCGCAGATTATTGAGTTGTTCCTCCCCTAGGATGCCCAATTCCCCAAGAAAAATCCCCCTTGCCACTCCTCCATATTTTCAAAAAGGGGCAACCAAATATTTCATCATTATGTTGTCTGCTCAACTATTTTTTAGACGAATGTGTGGATGAACCCATATTGGGTTTCCTATCCATGTTTTCTGCTAAAGAAAAGGCCATCATCTAGTTCGATTACAACACCTTTTTGGTCGAGAACATCCATGATCATCTATTCAAATTCGGCACAGAGCGCATGTTTTGGTAATCTTCTATATTGGCCTACATTTTCACCTTATTTCAAGCAGACATGCTCTCTTTCCCTATGCAAAAAATGGACCAGGACGGCAAACCACAGGTTGTGACCTCTTGGACTTCGCGGCTTAGAAGAAACTCCACAGAGTTTAATTTCAAACAATTTGTTGAGCAGTTTTACCATCCAGTCGTAAGCATGCTCAATGGTATACCAAAACCAAGGATAAATGATGAGTTCTAGAGAATCTTACATCTCTCATAACTCGCCAAGACTGGAGATTGGTTCCTCTATCAAAATCACACAGAAATCAGGGTATATGGGTGTGAGTTAGCTCTGAACAAATTGCACACATATTTTCCTGCTAGGATATTCTCCCTGGAGTATATTAGACAAATGATAAATTCGGATGATATACATTTTGTATCTCTGAAGAAGAAACAACATATGAGAATCAAAGGGCAGATAGGACCTTTTATCTGCAACAGTCGAGCTGTTGGGGAAGAGGCAGATAAAATAGTAAAGGAAATGAAATTCAGTACCAGTTTCACTTGGCACTATGATCCATGTGGGATCATTTCAAAGATGAGATCAAAGAACAAAATATATCCATGTGCTCACACACTCAAACCAGAAATTGAGAAATATGTGAACTAGACAAAGTGGGCGGTGAACACCCTGGAAGACACTGAAAAACAGTCTCCCTTAACCATGATCTCACAGAATACCACTCCACAGGTACCAAAGGAGAAAATATCAAGGAATTAGGTCTCTCCTTCAGTCACTGAATTGTCAACAGAGGATTTCCAGGTATACACTAAAATTCCTAAAACCACCCACACTACTCACAGGTCTAGAGAGGAAAAGACCCAGTCTACCAAGGTAGTCGAGGGAGAATGTACACCACTTCTTTCAAGAAGCCATCAGATGATGTCTACTTCCTCCTCAAAGAAGCAAATTGATACCACTGTGATCACTCAACCTCCACAGGGATCTATAAAGTTGATTATTTTTGAAAAATATGATTTGAATAAGAAGAAAAACCAGATGCTGACTAGCAGCACCTATGCTCAGTTTTGGAAGAAAACGTCAATAGCACAGCACAGGTTGCTCTCCGCGTTTGACACTGAAAAATATCTTCTTTTGAAAAGGATAACAAGATAAAATCCTTAGAAGAGTTGGTGCTCAAGATTGGTTTGGCCCCTCAAATGTGAAAGCAGTTGAGGAGATGCTCAAGAAAAATAATGTTGACATTGCATATTTGAGGAAGCAACTGAAATTTCCAGCTACAGAAGACTCACGGGCCAAAGAGATAGTTGAGATAGAAGGGGAGAAAGAGGAATTGATAAAGCTAATCATGGAATAGAATGCAGAGATAAAGGAAATGGAGGTAGAGTTGGAAAGGTTGTTGAAGGAGAAGGAACAATCAACACTTATGGAATTCATTCCACTGAGTGTAGTTCCTCTCACAGGAGTTAGCAAAACAAATGTATCAACAACTACCATAGCATAAATTCCATCAGCCACCCCACTGACATCCCTCAAAAAACCTATGGAGTTAGCAAAATCAATGGAAGAGATGACCCTATAAGGAATAGAGATCAATAGACTAAAAAATGAGGTTGAGAATCTCCAGGATCTTAAGTCTTCCTACTAGAAAAGCTACAACATTAAGAGGAAAGCATCGAAAAATCTCAAACAAGAAATGCAGCAGCTTCAGAAACAAATAGTGGGAGAAAAAACACTAGCAGAGGCTAAGGAGAACATTTGGATGGATATCTCCAAATCCATAAACAAAATATGGCCCATGGTGCAAATCATGTTCGAGCAACATGAAATGGTGTTGAGGAGTAGGAAGAACATTGACAAGATAAAAGGAGAGCTGGGTGAAATGCCCACAGAAGATAATGAAATCATTAAGTTTATGAATTCAAAAACTAGGGAAGAGATGGAAGACCTGAAAGTTGAAGACAGAACAAAAACTATCCTTGAGTTCAAAAGAGTTCTGACCAAACAAGGATTAATGTTGTAGCTGGAGGAGAAATCCCAGAACATGGGTATCGGGGTCCAAAGATTCTTCAACAAGATTGAGGTGTTGTAGAAGAAAGGTGTTCCTGGTATGATGGTTCTAAACAATAAGCCAATGACCCTTTCCAACTACAAGCAGAAGATTTCCACGATGGCCAAGGACAGTTCCAAGTTTTCCAGAATACAGGGTAGTATCACAGGTAAGGCGTTCCTAGAGACTTTGCAGCTGGACCTCAATATTCAGCACGAATTCAAATATATTTTTCTCAGCAAGATGACTTTTGCCAAGTATACCGAGATGGACGAAATCTATTGTCGGCTACTAAAAGTTACCATCCCCAGTAAGGAAAGATGGGATGAGTCGCACGAATTGATTGAGTAAGGATGAGGGGTCTCTTCCAAGTTAGCAAACAGAATAGTCAAAGTCACGCAGATGTTTCACCAACAACCTTCCCCAAAATTAGCATGAACGATACAATAGATCATCATCCGTTCCTATATTTTTGTATCTTGTTATCTAGTTAGTTAGATCTAGATGCTGCCATGTCCTGATCATTAATGACAGGGTCATTTGTAATTTTGATTATAAATACTTCGAACTTAGAAGTATTGAAGGTTGATATTTACGCCCAAGCAAGTTGTAAGAACTGTAATTTTTACCAGAGATCTACCAGTAATAAAAGGGTTGTTTCACAGTATTCTCGCATGTTAGTTGTTGGTGAAGTTTTCTCCTCTTTGTTGAATGTTTATCTCTCTCAATACTCATTTTGTTTTTATAAATCTGATCATTTGAAAGTAGCGAAAGTTACAAAATTTATCCTCGTATACTCTATTTCTGACTTTAAATGATCTAAATGTTTTCTTCTGATGTTATAATTAAGAAAATATTAAATGCTTCTTGGTTATAATTGATTATCTCATCTTCTCTGCTTTCCATCATTTTTATGCTAAAGAATCCAACAGTTGCATTATCCTTCCCTGTGAGAATACCTTTTAAAATCTGTTAGTCAGTCTCAAATTTTATAAAAGCAAACCCCATATCCCAATGGAGGCGTAAACCTTTTTCATCCATTTTATAAAAATAAACAACTCAGTCCTATTTATTTTAACTAGTGTAATATCTAAATTTTGAAACAAATTTAAATCTTACAGAGAGATCCCTCTCTGAAACTGGCAGGTCTAGATCCTAGTTTCGAAGTGGTTGGATAAAGTTACCTCTGGAAATTTACAGAGTGATAACAGAACCAGAAGTTGAACTCATAACATAAGAACAACAACAAAACAGATAAACAGTGAAAGAACTATTGTCATGCTACCATGTGCATGAAGAAGCACTCGATGAAGATGACCCGCACGATATTCAGATTGAGGAAGTTGAAGGTGAGAGAGAAGTGGAAGGTCCACCTCTGGAATTAGAAGTAAATGATGCATCCATCAAGGTGAAGAAATTCAACATCGGGACAGTTGAGAATCCCAAAATGGCCAACAAACTATTGGGATGAGCAAACAGTGGAAAGTATAATAGATTTACTGCACGAGTACAACAACCTATTCCCATCAACATTCACAGAAATGAAAGGCATATCAAGAGAGATAGGAGAAATGAAGATACCTCTCAAAGTTGAGGAAATACCAATCTGACAATGACCATACAGACTAAACCCGATATATAAGAAAAAAGTCGAAGTTGATATTGATAGGATGTTGGAGGCTGGAATCATAGAACCTGTAGAAGAATCTGAATGGATAAGCATGATGGTAGTTCAGGAGAAGAAACAAGGGGGGATAAGAATATGTGTTTATTTGAGGAAGTTGAACGATACGTGCCTACATGACTCGTTCCCTACCCCATTCACAGATGAAGTCCTAGAGAATGTAGGAGGACAGAAAGCTTATTCATTCACCGATGGATTCTCAGGATACCATCAAATCAAGATAGCACCAGAAGATAGATACAAGACCACGTTTTCCATAGAATGGGGATCCTACTAGTATACAATCATGTCGTTTGGACTAAAAAAGGCACTAACAATATTTTCCAGAGTAGTCATAGCTACATTTAAAGAGTTTGTCCACCAGTTTCTAGAAGTATATCTAGACGATTGGATAGTCTATGGTCTATTGAAGGACCATGTAGAGGTCTTACAAATCATGTTAGAAAGATGCAGAAAGTGCCAGATGTCCTTAAATATCAAGAAGTGCATATTCGGAACACCTTTTGGGACATTATTGGGCCATATAGTATGCAAGCAAGGTTTGCTAGTAGATCCTGAAAAGATTGTAGTAATTGTTAACCTGCCACCACCAAAACCAGTCTGTCAATTGAGAGCAACATTGGGAGACACGTGATACTACAGAAAATTTATAAAGGGGTATGTGCATATCACCACGCCAATGAATAAATTTCTAAGGAAAGACACAAAGTTCCAATGGAATGAGGATTGTCAACACAGTTTGGATACCCTGAAAGAGAAGATGGTAACTGCACCAATCCTAGTATTCCTGGATTGGGAAAATGCATTTCATGTACATGTAGATGCATCATCCATATCACTTGGATATATTCTGGTGTAGCTAGGAGCAGGAGAATTGGACCATTCTATAGCATTTTCTATCAGAAAACTATTAGAATCGGAGAAGAACTACAACACCACAGAGAAGGAAGACTTAGCTATGGTCTACGCGCTTTAGAAGTTCAAAAGTTATTTATTGGGAAAACATTTCAAGATGTTCACAGAACATTCAACACTCAAATACCTCGTCAACAAGACAGTGTTGGGGAGGACGATTTGTAGATGGTTATTGTTGTTTCAATAATTTTACTTTGAAGTGATATTCAAACTAGGTAAGTTGAACGCAGGACCTGATCACCTGTCGCAGATTACTAATGGGGAGGAACCTACGAATATAGAGGAAATTTTTCCCAACGCATGATTATTTTCAGTACAGATAGCCGATGAATACTTCACAGACATCATCCAATACTTGAGTACAGGGACTGCACCATAGGAATACAACACTGCATAGAAGAAAAATATGGTGGTCAAGGTTGCATACAATCAGTTAATTGCAGGACACTTATACAAAATGGGTGCAGATAGCATCTAGAGAAGACGTGTGCTAAAAAATGAAAGACCAAAGATCTTAGTAGAATCCCACGAGGGAATAGAAGAAGGACATTATGAAGCAAAAGCTACCGCGCAGAAGGTATTGTGCATAGGATTATGGTGGTCGACCATTCACAGAGACTCGAAGGACTACTATTAGAAATGTGATGTATGTTAGAGGGTTGGCAAACTGAATAGAAGAGATGAGATGCCCCTCTGACTAGAAGTAACTTTGCATGTATTTGACAAACGGGAAATAGATTTTGTGGGACCAGTTAACCCACCAAAAAAAAGGTAAGGAGTGAGGTAAATTATCATTGTGACAAAATACCTAACAAGATGGGAAGAAGCAACACCAGTAAAAGATTGTAGTGCAGAGACAACGACACACTTCCTGTTTGAGAAAGTGGTCACTAGATTTGGTTTCCCGAGGATTTTGATGAGTGACCAAGGAAATCACTTCATCAACAACACTATTAAGGCTATGACTGAGGATTTTGAAGTTTATCATAAAACAATTACACTATATCACCCTCAAGCAAATGGAACAGTGGAAGCATTTAACAAAATCCTTGAAAATGCACTGACTAAGATCTGCAACGTTAATAGGGATGATTGGAACATAAAGATACCAGAAATATTGTGGGCATATAGGACCACATGCAATAAATTGACAAAGAAGAAACCATTCATATTGGTGTACGGACAAGAAGCAGTAGTGCCATTAGAATTTTTGGTACCTAGTATGCGCGTAACAGCAATTACAACCATGACAGAACGTAGTGCAATACAAGAAAGGCTAAATCAATTGATGATCATGGAGGAAGACAAAATTATAGTATAGTTTCACCAAGAAGTCCAAAAATCAAGGGAAAAATATTGGCATGAAAGACATATCAAGAGAAAGGATTTCAAGGAAGGAGACTTAGTCTTGTTGTATGACAGTAAATCCCTTCATCACCTAAGAAAACTCAGAATGTATTGGTTGGGACCATCGAAGTAAAGACTTTCATAGATGGGGGATATGTACAAATGAACTATTTAGGAGGAACATAACTTAGAGGGATGATCAATGGTAGTTGACTGAAGCTATATAGGGATAGTCGACCTCTTGGCAGTTATAAGAAAAAAAAAACACACACAGGGGATACTACGTGGAACATGAAATGATAACAACAGAGACATACTGTGCCAAAAAGAGAATGAGCACACACACTTGGAAATTCCATCATAGTGGAGAAAAATGCCAATGGTCACTACAAAGCGAAGGCAACAGGAAAGATGGATATGGAAAATAACTGCCAACAGACTAAGGCTATCAAAATTAAATGACAAAATGACTAATGAGACACTGAATTAATCACACCAACTGGAGACGGAAAGGGAAATCAATGGAAAGTATGTGGGAAGTGCTAGTTCAATTAAAATGAAAATTGGGTAATGTCTCCAAGAAGCCTCACACAATTCCTATATAAGCTAGTACGCAGGATTGGGAAGGTTATTGTGAAATTGAGAAAAGCATAAGAGATAGAATATATAGAGTCAAGAGAAAGGTTTGAAGAGGTAACAGAGGCCACTAATTCGAAGTAAAACACCCTTAACACCATGTCACCACCCAAATAGGAAGAACTGAGCCAGTCGAGAAAGACGACCCTGAAGAAAAGCCAGATCACCACCACAAGCACAGGGAAGCGAACAACAACCACTTTAGCCTCCAGAATTCGTCAATGTGGACAGAATATCGTCGCCCGATATGACACTAGGAAGCCCCACACTTTTCATGGAGGAGCCCTAGCAAACATCACCAGTCGGCATGGACATTGTTGTACCAGAAGGGGGACAAGGACAACAGGATGAAGACACAGGAAATCATTCGCACCCTGGAAACCTTGAAGAAGGCCCAATAGTTAATGGGACAGTCTCGAACCAAGAAGAAATGACTGCAATGGAAATATCATGGACAACCGAAACAACCATAGGAGGGCACAGTGGAAGATGTCACCGGCCGACCAGATGAGTATGTAGAAGAGAGAACAATGGAGGTTGGAACCTCGAGTCATCCACCACAGTGGAAGGGAAAATAGGTAGTACCAAGGTCACAGTGCAGGCAGGCTGCCACAGCCATTTTCTTTCAACACATACCGGAAGGGGTACGTATCACAGGTAGCATGTTAGGTCACTTAGAGAAATTGAGGTACTCAGACCATGATGTGATGGAAATAGACAAGCTCCCAGAGTTTGCCAAGAAATTTTACCTACAAACTGTGGGTATAGGACACTTTGTCGAAACAATTAACTAATGAGTCCAGTGGGCAGCCGGACTGGCTAAAACCAGGATTCTATACCTGTTAGACATCCTGCACTTTGGGAGAGGGAAATACGTAAACAATTGCATCAACAAGTTGATGGCAGTCACCCATGGAGGATACCTATGGCTAGAATAGATCATCTCAGTAGATGTAGAGCTCATTACACACATCATAGGGCTTCCATCATGGGGGGAGGAACCTGCACAGTTCATGGATGACAAAACTAAGGAGAAGGCATTGGCCAAGGAAATGAAGAAAAAATATGGTACAGAAAGGGGGTCACACAGAATCATAATCAAGCATATTAGTGATGTAGAGACAAGGATGGACACAAAAATCATGGCATGCAAGTTACTTGGAAAATGTCGTGGGGAGGAAGTCCCTGTCGGGGTTGTCACAACTACAGCACAGTGTGTGGAGGGCACCACACTCAACTGGGCCTTGTATTTGTTGAATCTGTTCTTGGATGACTGCAAGGACATGCAGGATCTGGGGACATAAGTTCATTATTCATGGCTACTCATCCTGATTGCCTTGATCGAATGGAAGGAGCCTAGGTATTCATTCTTTGGCACAAGACCCAAGCCTTTCCAGGAATCACACTACCTATCACCGGGATGCACATCAGATCCAAATAACAGAAAGGTGAATGCATCCATATTCAAAGGATATTATGAAGACCATAGGAGACCATCGCCAATACTTGGCGAGTTACACCAGAAACGATCCCACATTATTAGGGAATAGCCAAATTCAAAGCAACTAGGCATTCAATGTGGATCCAGGCATGAAAGGATCCCAAAAACCATTAGCTACAACTAAGCTACTGCATCAAGGAGGAGGACATAAATATGGCCATCAAGGATTGGAACGATGAACGGAGGATTCCAGTCCTGAATCAAGAAATGCCCACAGATAAGGACCCAGAGGTAGAGCAGGAACAAACACCTACAAAATAGATTACAATGTCTAATAATCCAAGGACAGGTCAGAAAATGGCACAATAGAACAAAGGGGGGGCATCCAAGAAGGGCACCCAGGAAGGGAAGAAGAACAGCACCCAGGTGGGGAAGAAGAACAATACCAAGACACCGTAGGTACATGAGAAACAAACTAAGGAAACACAAGGAACCACCTTGAGTGCTACTTAGCAGGAGAAAATCCATACTAAGAGGCCATTCATCCAAACGAGGGGTGCATGCAAGAAATCTAAGGTGCACGGAATTCCCCCAGAATACACGATCATGGAGGACGATTCAGATATGGTGTCTCAAATGGTCCAAGATCACACAGTGGAGGATTTTGACCATGCTCAGTGCCAAAGGGATAGGATTGAACAGGAGATGGAATCCATGCAGTAAGTCCTCCAACAGCTTAGAGAAGCATAGTGGGCCGACAATAGCGTAGGAACAGTCCCATCAACATCACAAATAGGAGGTGAGGCTAGATCAAGAAAGCATGATAGGATCCATATGACAACATAGCCGATCTCAACATTTCACGTGACACCCAACATGTTACGCATGGATGAAATCATGGGGCAGACACCCCTAAATTATTTGGGCCAAATACATTTGTTGATGTCGTGGATACTAACCAAGGTCTTGTATAAACTACAAGTCAACGTTACGCAGAAGGTAAAGTCACGCGCATGCACAGAATCAGTATAATTGCAATAGACAAGAAACAATTGGGATGAGTTGGAATTGGTACTCGAGAAGGCTAAGCTCAAGACCAAAGATGAAAAATATCGTGTGGATAGGCTGGAGAAGGAACTAGGGGTAGCATATGAGAAAATTCCAAATAACGCATGTTGAGGAAAATATATGAAATGATATTACTCAAGCATTTTCATATCTCGCTTGGCTAAATAAAGATAGACGAGAATATTACCCTATGTTTATAGCCATCAAAATTGGCATCCTAATTCACAAGTATTGATTACAAGTGCTTAGGCTGCTTTTTTATAAATAAAAACTTGTTGAAAATTTCATTACTTATGTAATTTTCTGAACATAACAAATGTTGAAATAAATATAGAGATAGAATTAAAGAGACCAAGTCAATAATAAAGATAGATGAGACATAAAGCAATCGTTTATTTCATTCCAATTCATCAAAAGAGTCATTCTCTTTACAAAATTTCCTGAGGACATTTTGGACCAAAGTCAAACTTAGATGTCCCCAATGAAACATACAAAAGGACTTCTGACAGAAAGTAGAAAAGATGAACTTTAAAAGCTGGATCAGCTTGCCACGCATTGCTGCCCACTCAACTCTGCACAATAGCCTTTGTCAGTCATGAAATCTAATTCACAAATAGACAAGTCTACATAGACTATCAAATATAGATCAACACCTCTAAAAAACAAGTGTTTGAATGATGTAATTCAGCCCTAAATCTTGTTGTCTACAATAGGACCCTACTATCATAAAAAATAATTAGGTTTCTAATGAATTAAGGAATGGATGAAAATTTAATTGTCTCAACAAAAATCAAAGAGAAAACCTTAGCATGCTTCTGTTAGTGTCGGAAGTCACTCCTGGATTGCTTGCAGGAGCAGAGCCCGACACCCATCAGGTTAATGTCACAATTTGTTTATAAAGGGATGATCAAATGGAGATAAAGACTCGAGGAGATATCATTCTAACTCAGGGACTGGGTCTAGCATGTATGGGACAAAGGAGGTCTTGATCTAACTTCAGCCACTGGGTTGATTAAAAGATGAGCAGGTGGAAGACTTAGCAAGAAAGGTGAACAAACAGCTTTAGGCAACAGGCTTCCAGCGGTTTGTAGAGGAAAGATTATGAATGAAAGATCCTCTTGGATTCAAGGTGTCAAGAAACTGAAAGGGGACTTGACTGGATCCTCCAATTCCAAGTCACTTAGTGCTGGAGAAATCAAAAGAACTGATTAGAAACGACGTAACTGTTACAATGATCCAACCTACATCATCCTATAACAGCTACAACTCAACTGGATCCTCCAATTCCGAGCTGTTCTAACACAGTATAACAAAAACGTAAAAGAATAGCATTCATAAGACAAGAAGTCTCAAAATTCCATACATAACCAGAGTATCAGTGCTTCATTAAAGCTTTACAACCGGGAGCTCTGCTCAACCATCGATAGATACAAAAATGGCGAAAATGCCTACATATACTCAAAACAACAACAAAAACAAAATCGAGACGTTGCATTAAACATATTGCATATGCATGGCTTCTGACAATCTGCAGCTGTCGTCTCTGAATGATCGTGCAACTTATGGCAGATGCAATCGAATTTCTAACAGTTCCGTGGGAGAACCGACGTGCCTTTAATTCGTTGTCGGACTTTCCCATTATGGTGGAGGCGATGTCTAACCACTACCAACTACCTGAATAACTACTTCATTGGGATTGAGGATGGTCCGGCCAACTCGGCACCTTTGGGACGTGGACGACCCCTCGTGCTACCACCTGGATTAACTGAACTGCCTGATGAAAAGGCATGCTAGCCAGCGCGAAGGATAGGGCGCATAATAGGAGTGGTGGCACCAACATTGTGAGGGTGAGGTAAGAAATGATGAGGTGTGAGAGAGGTTATAGGGGGAGACACATGGCGGAAGGAAATAAGCGGAGGGGACAGGAGATGAGATATAATGGGCACAGTCTTAGTGGGAGGCTAACGTGGAAGGGAGCGGAACACGTGGCAGGTGGTGAGTGGATGATGAGATGGACTAAAAGAGTGGAGATGGGGAGACACATGGCAACC
>JASDQU010684280.1:32299-45155 GCA_032191745.1 Picea mariana | reverse complement strand
CAAGATTCTATTGTGTGTTTTGTGCTTTTGGAGAGTGTATCTCTCTTCCTACTCCAAAGCGCTAGCCTAGCTAAATGTTGGTGTAATAGAGCCCTAGAAAAGAGTTACTAGTTAAATTTTATGATTGCGCATTGTTATTAAGAGCTGTTGTTTACTCAAAGGAAACAGAGATGAAACTGATGTTGTATGACTCTGACCCAACAATGCATGGATGAGAATGAAATATAGCAATTGTTGTTCAATGAATCCTATGTATGGGAGGGAAAGAGAAATTTTTCTAGATCAACCTTGAACTACAATGCAAAATTTCCTTTAAAATGCAAATGCAACAAATCACGCATCAATAAAAATTCTCTATTGCTTATTTTTCAATAATTTCAACAATTGATTTTCAATGTTTTCGAAGACGAAAAAGATTTTTTGAAAGAAAAATGTTTGTTCACTTTTCAAAAAGGACCCACACCATGATAGTGAGAGTACTGAAAATAAAAAACCAATGAACAAGCAATGATAAAAACCCAATCCACTCTTTCAATGAAAACAAAAATAAAAAGCAAACCAATATAGTCTTTTCAATCGCATAAGAAAAATGATCTTTCAAACAATAATCAAATGATAAAGACCAAGAAAACTCAACTTTCAACCGATCACTGGTTCTTAACTAATCAAACACACTCAGATTCCGAAATCAGAGAGTATGGTTTTGCCAAGAAAAGTCAAGAAACGAAAGTCAAGACAGAAGTGACAAGAAGAGCCTTTGAAATCCTAAGACTGTTCATGTACGAAAATGAAGACAAGAAAGACACCAATCAATGTTCCAAGAAACTCTTATGAGGCACCTAGACTGATCTGTGCAGTTGAAGATGCCAAAAATCAAATCCAAAATTTTGAAAAAATGAGTTCGCAGGCTGGCAATACTACACAGTGCGAGAATCACTGATTCTCGCAGGTGACCCTTAAGCAGAGTGCGAGAACCTCGCACTGAACCTAAAGGCAGAGTGCGAACTCTATAGATTCTCGCAGGCTACAATGAAGTGTAGTGCGAGAACCTCTGAAACTAGTCAAATTCTTGGAAAATGAAACAAAGTTTGAAAAGGCCTCTGGACCCAGAGGGCCTATCAGGATATCCTGAAGACTCAGAGATTGATAGGAAAGGAGAAAAGTAAAACAAGAGCAAATGGCCACATAAAAACACCAAAAGCCACAAAGAAAATGTGATGATCCCCAGTGGAGTCACCAATTTTGTTATCGGACTAATCGGTAGGTGCGGGCACTAACAGATATCCCTAGATCCACCTGGATCTATAACAAAACAGGATAGGACATGACTCTTTCCCTAAGTTTTGACCATTGAATTAACTAGAAGGAAGGGACAAGTAACATACCTTTATATCGCTTCCTAGGGTCTTTGTTGCTCCCGCTTCGCTCCGGTGCTCTCGTGAGGTCAAGATCAAGACAGCACAAACCAACCAAAGTGAAGATATCACAATATATTCAACAGTCAACTTATGTGTATGATCAAGGAATTACACAATAAAGTGAGAATAGATTTATGGGAAAGGGACATGCCACTGTATCATATTAATTGAAAGTAAAGATTACAACCTGATAGCCTTGATGTCGCGAGCTTCCTTCCGATGGCTCTTGGCTCCAACACACACACACTTGCTCAATCCTTGCATGAAGAAGATCAAAACCTCTTGATAGACTTGCTAGAGTCTCCAAGCTGCTGTTCAAGCTAAGTCCTTCACACAATTCTTTCACCAATTCTCCAATGAATCTTGCTTAACCTTTTCCATGAGAATTCCCTCAATATATAGGAGAGAATGAGATAGTTACTTGGATAAGAATGATCCTAAAATATAAGGGAATCCAGTACAAGGATAACCATTCGAATGCCAACCCATTCTTCTAGAAGATTCCCTTCTAGAAACATCGAGAATTCATCTTTTTCCATGCTTTAGGAAGAGTTCGCACCCTGTCTATTCAACACAGTGCGAGAAGTTCGCACCCTGGCTTAAAGCAGCCTGCGAGAATGGGTCATTCTCGCACCCAAATATATTAGCAGCCTGCGAACCTTCTCCAAAAATGAGTTTTCTGGGAAGAGATGAAAGTAACTTTTCTTAGGAGAAAGTTCTTATGAAGAGCCTGAGTACACCATTATCAATACATCATCATGACGACCAAAATCATGGGTAACAGTATGAAATCTAGAAAAGTTGAATTGGTGGCTCCTCCAAATTTCTTATTCTAGAGAGTATAATTCGGCATACGCTAGAGATCAAATTTAATTAAACCCCAAAAGTTCTTGTAGAATCATATAGAGAAACCATATGGACCTGGAGCTTTGTCTTGTTCAAGACTCCAGACTGCTTGTAGCATCTCTTCCTCTGAAATCTCTTTGGTTAGTAAGGCATTGTCGACCTCTGTTATACATTGAGGGATATGCTCCAACATCTCTTGAGTGGCTGCATCATCTTCTTCTTGAATGTCCTAGGTGTATAAATCTTCAAAATGGTTGCTTGCTGCAATTTTGATTTGATTAAAATTTTCTGATGTCTGTCCCATTTCTTTTTGGGTCTTTGTGAATGTATTCTTTTTCCTCTATTGTTGAGCCCGTTTATGGAAGAAAGAGGCGTTAGAATATAAGGCTTTGACCCACAGACTTCGATATTTTAATCTCCAATGTTCTTCTTTTCTCATTGTTGAATGTAGTTTCTGATCAACTTATTTTTCCTTAATCAAAGCTGCTTCTGTTACTTCTTCATCTTCTAATTTTTGTTGAATGTCCGCTAACTCAATTAACCTAATTTGTCTTTCTTGAGTTAGGGGGATGTAAGTGGATTTTCCCCATTCCTTTAGAATATGATTAACTTCCCTAACCTTACTTTCCCATACAAAATTTAGGGAACCAATAATAGATGTTGTTGATGCCTGCTGAACCAACGTGGAGAATAGGGGGAATCGAGCCAGAGGGGATTGAATCTAAAAGGCAAAGGCCCAAATTTTTGATGAGAATTGAAGTGAAGTGTGATGGGTTTATGATATGAAATAGTAAAGGGAATGATACAAGAACATATATCAAAGGTAGAGAGAAGGAAATCACTACTAATATGAACACAGTCAAGTCGAGTTGTTGTGTGATCGAGTCCCGATCTTCGATTGCTCCAAGTGAATCTCCCCTTTATGGGTTAGATGTCCTGGAGGTCCCAATCTAAAACTGCGATCAACCAATTTTTCACTTTGAGGGTCCCTGACCCGACTTCTTCATCCTCTAATTTTTTCTGAATGTCCGCTAACTCAGTGAACCTAATTTGTCTTTCTTGAGTTAGGGGGATGTAAGTGGATTTTTCTCATTCCTTTAGAATCTTCTTAAATTCCCTAAGCTTACTTTCCCATACAAAATTTATGGAACCAATAATAGATGTTGTCGACACCTGCTGAACCAGTGTGGAGACTAGGGGGGAATCAAGCTAGAGGGGATTGAATCTAAAAGGCAAAGGCCCAAATTTATGAGGAGAATTGAAGTGAATTTTGATGGGTTTATGATATGAAATATTAGAGGGAATGATACAAGAACATATATCAAAGGTAGAGAGAAGGAAATCACTACTAATAAGAAACCGATCAAGTTGAGTTGCTATGTGACTCAGTCCCGATCTTCGATTGCTCCAAGTGAATTTCCTCTTTATGGGTCAGATGTCCTGGAGGTCCCAATCTGAAATGAGATCAACCGATTTTTCACTTTGAGGGTCCCTGACCCGACTTCCACCTTTATTTTTTGACAGGTACAAGTGTGTGTTTAAATCACCGTTGTTGACGATAAAAATCGCAACGAGGAATTTCACCCGCAAAGTATTTCTAAAGCCTATTATTTAAACTATGCTAATAAGATATAATACTAGTAGGTGGGACCCCTTGTATAATGGAGGCTCGAAGATAGTCATATCACACATTTTATGTTGTTGTTTCGATGCTGCTTACAAGGTCTTATATGGTTGATGATGCAGTCTTGGTTTTGTTTTTGACATGATGACAGGTGGATGATGCATTTATTGGATGTTCTATTATTCAAAGCTTTAATTTTATGTTATGATTGGCATATATTTACAGTTGTTATATTTGATCACGTCACCATGATTATTACCTAGATACACCTGCACAAGACATATGTTAGTAACAACATAAAACAAAAGCAATGGGAAGGAAACTTACAAAAAAAATCCAAAAGAAAGGGCCTATACTATAATATGTTAGAAGTTATGTGCAATTAAATGAAAACAAGTTAGTGTTAATCCTAACTTTTAATGGTTAGTGGCTATGTGAATTGTATTTGAGTTATATTGGGTGCATTTGATATGGCAATACATATGGTATAGTATGGAATTTTGGCAACGGTTAATATGAATTTTGGGTGGCGCATTTGGCAAGCAATGTGGTCGCAAATTTCAATGGTTTGGAATTAATGGCATGGTTAATGGTATTAGTGATTGTTGGTTGTCGTGTACTTCAAAATTGAATGAAGAGGAAGATGGAAGCAACGTGCATTAAATGCACGTCACTCCATACTTCCCCCATCGGGCCGTCACAGTAGTATGGTTATTGTTGCATTTCATTTTGCTGGTGGTTAAGCTCCGAGATCCAAGCCTGGGAAGGAAGTTCTCGGCCAACCCGCCCCTTTTAAAGATATTAGTTACAGGTATGGTTCTTTTCACCCATCCATGAATTTCGCTCTGTGTATGAATGAACGATGGCTCAATGATGCATTGGTTTGTGTTTTCCTGAGATTGGAAATTGTGTAAATGCGTGGGTCTTCTCTCTAGAATGACTGTGTGGTTATTCATTTTGCAAGTAAAATAATTGGTTGGTTGAGTTATGCATTCACTGGTTGTTCTGTGTGGTGAAACCGTGATGGATATCTGTTTTTTTAAGTGGATATAGGTATTATCACTCTGTGTTTTGTTGGAGGGTTTCACTCTGTTTAGCCTTGCTTACCGCTTCCTCACATTTACGGGGGTAACCATGTCCAGTTGTATTTGAGTTGCTATGGGGTTGTTGTGTATGTTTTCGAACTGCCTTTTGGTTGCTGTGTCTTTTCCCGAGTCATGGTCGTGGGTTTATTCACCTGGTCATGGGATTATTTTTGTGGTATTGGAATCAACGTATCTCAGAAGTTGGTTATAGGGTGGCCATTATGACATGATGTATGCTTTATGGTTGTTGGTGATATAAATTATGCCTCAGGTCTGCATTCCCAATGGCATTGTTATAAATTGATTTGACTCATGAGAAATGCATGGAGGTTATACCTCTGTGTGCTCTGGGGTACCTGTCACTTTCCAGTGGATATTCAATTCTACTCTACATCATCATCCAACCCTACCTGTCATTGAACTATTGCGCCATTGCATATACCATGAGTTATAAGGAACCCCATGGTTCTATCGTGCTTGTATCGAAGGGTCTCTACCTATTGGTTGATACGTTTTGAGGACCTCAAGTCCCTCTGTGCTATTGATGACCAAGAGAAATCTTGATTGCTTCTTTGTATTCGTGTTTACAGAGTCCGATTTTAATCATCCCCAACTGTTCTTACTCTTGACGGGCATCTTGTGATTATCATAGATTGGTTGTGTTGTCATGACAGTTGTGTTCGGGGATGAGAAATGATATACAGTCAAGGGGATGCCTCTTTTTTGTTATGATTTGAATCGTTGTGTTCTTACAACATGGTGTCAATTGCAAGCTAGTGTCTGTTGTGTGTTTCACTAGTCCCGATCGGGATCATGGAAAATTGTGGAAATTATTGACTGTGATTTCGTTGTTTCACTGTGTGTCTATTATGGAGGCATCATGCATGTTTTATTTAATTGCATCACTAGTGATGAAGCTAGGGTTTTGTATTATGGTTTCATTGCAAGTTTTATTGGTTAATATATGAAAAGGGCATGGAATCAGGCAAGTATTAGAAGTTTGTTCAATTTGGAAAAGGGACATGTGTATATGTTTTATTTGGGCGATTGTGAATTATGGACAGTGTTTGATATTTAATAGTGATATATGATGGATAGAGATGGAGCAATGTGGCTGTTTATTTCTTTTGATTTTGTTTTAAATGAAAGGAAAGGAAATGAAAGAAACCAAGTGTTCTCTTAACAGGACTATTGAAAGGCATAGTGATTATGAGTATGGTTACAGACTGTGTTAATTGAGAAGTTTTTAAGAAATTGAATATGGGATAGTGAACAATTTTGACACATAGTATTTGTTTAATTGGTATTGGTATCTTTTGTATTGAATATAGAGTTGTTTTTATGGATTACTTGATTTGTTTTATGAACACTATTCATTTTTCCCCTACCATTCTCTCACTAGCACATTACAAGTCCCCTCGCCTTCCCATTTTCACTATCCACTCCTTGTTCTTAAAATTAAATTATAGTTAAGTTAAACTCTGTATTATAAAAGTTAAAGGATGGCACATAGATGAGTTACAATGATATATTCTTTTGCTTTACAATACAATTAATTGTTTGATGATTTGTTGAGCAATAATCATGATCTAACCCCCTTCAATTTAACACTTTTTGCTCAATACAATCCCTCACATATCCTAGGACCCTTATTCACCCCCTGCTCATTGACAAGTATTAAATGATTTGTATGGATTGGATTGCATGAGTCTGATGTGTTGTTGAGCCAACCTTTGTTTCATATTTAAAGAGATGTCATGTATGTTTGTTGAAGAAACTAGTTGCTAATTAATAATGCATAACATGAATGCAATTTTTTAGTAGAGGTAGCCATGGTCGGGGTAATAGAGGAAGAGGGAATTGGAACAGGGGCCCTAGAAGGCCAAGGTTTTCTCTACATTTTGATGCAGACCAGCTATTTCAAGCTAGATTTTTTAACTGGATTGGACAAGGAGTGTTCCAACCTAGGCCAGAAAGGCCTCCCTCCAAGCCCCACATGTCCATGGTATCCCAGTACCACCTCATGTCTCATTACAACCTGAAGTCCCTGAAAATGACAAATGGCAAGAGATTTTCAATCCATAAGTCTCCCAACATCATGGCTGGCCTAACTTGTCTCTGCATGCTCCTCCACCTGTCAATCAAATTGTCCAAGCTTCCCCTACCCACTCACCAGTACAGTCTTCCCATGCAAGCAAAAGGTTAAAAACCGAGGCCCACCATGCTCCTGACAAAGGAAAATTCGCCTAAGGACTTGTAACCAATACTTGTGGATTAGGAAACAATTTTTGATGGCTATAAACATAGGGTGATATTCCAGTCTATCTTTCTTTATCCAAGTAAGATATGAAAATGCTTGAGTAAGATTATTTCATATCTTTTCCTCTACATTTATTTGGCGACCATACTGGGGAGATCTTCAATATCTCTCTGGTTGATTTTTATGCTTGGTTATCATCGAATACATCTATTTTTATGATATTGATTCTTTGACTGTTTTATTTCTTAATGACTGTCCCTGTTGCAAGGAAACCTAATACCGAGCCTTGTCTTCAAGATCAGACCATCATTGCTTTAAATTTGTTTAACACCATTTTAGACATTGCTAATACTCATGCTGAGCTTAATTGTTCATGGGCAACAATTGAACAAGACATAAGTGCCCAAGAACATTGGGAAGCTAGACATAGACAACTTATAAATCAGCCATAACCTTCTTTTTCCTTCAGCTTTGACCTTCTTTTCATGTCCTTAGACCCTCGTGTTTCTAGGAGAAGAAGAGGCTTATCACCTAAAATTAATCCTATCGCTGAAATAGGAAGAAGGAACATTGTGTTATCAACCCAATAAAGTGCTCTAAGGAGAACCTTGTCTGATTCATCCAGTTCGTCTTTCTCTCCCTTACCTATCATCCACAAGATGACATCTAGTGGTGGCTCTGGTGGTACTGGAAGTGCTTCCTCCCCTCATTATTCAACTTCGTCAGTGATTGGTAGCTTATATAGTCACCAAGTCCCTGTCCAATCTACCACAAACACCACCAAAGTAATTAAAAAGTATGGACTTTTTCAATTTGAAGAAGATGCTACAACCACATCATGGCATGTTTCCTCTCCTCTTAACTTAGCACTTGCTACTCGTCCACTTCATAAATTCAAAGAGCATCTTCCTAGGTTTTCAGGGAATAACACTATCATTACAAATGAACACCTGGTGGCATTTTCTAATGCATGTCACAACATAGGAGCCAATGACAACGACACTTGCATGCGCTTATTTTTCAATTCCCTGGAAGGAAAGGTTGTGGACGATTTCTTTGACCTTCCTCCTAAGATTTTGTCTACTTGGGAGGAGTTAGTCTATTGGTTCAAATCCACCTATGGGAAATCTAAAAGCCCAACTGCACAGTTACAGGTGTACAATAACATCACTTATAAGGATGGTGAGACCATCAAGTCCTTCAACTTGCGTTTCACCAAGTTATATAATCAAATCCTTGAACTCATTTGACCTCAGAACCAAGCCGCTTTCATGCATTATTATAATGCATTACCTTCCTCCTACTGTCATAGGCTTGAGGAAAAAACTGTTGATAACCTCGGTTCCGCTCTGCATACTTGTTTAGAGTATGAAGAACAACTTGAAAGAACAGGTCTTCCTCAGGGAGAATCAGTTAAATGAACAGACATGTACGCCCTCTTACAACTTGTACAAGACATGAATAATCACATGATATCGTATGAGCGAAAGGGAAATGTCTCCCCTCTTACCCCTGAAGATTCATCCTCTTCTGCACCCCCCTTTAGAAATCCAAATGAAAATAATTTTCAACCTAAAGCTATCATGCCTCATAGTTGATGTAACTTTTGCGAGGAACACCATGAGGAAACCACATGTGAAGTAAAGACGAGTGCTAGAGATAAGATCTTTGGTAAAATATTGGAAACTACCATCGTTTTCCTAGGTTTTGCAGAGACATAAGATGTCATGATCATCAATACTAGGAACAAATCCTACACTCCCAAAGGCAAATATGATCCTACCCACAATTCTTCTAGCCCGAGCTTATCCTCACCAGTTGCTACTGTTCAGGTTCCTAAGGTTCTTGACAGTCAAGGAACTACCTCCCCTCTCCCCTCTTCCAAATACAATATTCTAAATCAACTGGCCAACATCAAAGTAGATGCAACCCTTTTGGACATGGTTGTCGTCCCTGAACAACAAAGGCATCTAAAAAAATTCATGGAAGGAAAATCTTCCGTTGTAGCCAACCTCTCTGAAGAGGTAAATGAAGAGGATTCCTTTGTAAATAAAGTAGGTGTACACAAATTTAGATACCCTGTAAAAAATCCCCCTTTTTATATTTTTGTAAATATTATGGATAAGATCACCCATTGTTGCCTCATTAATAGCGGTTCGGGCCCAAGTGTAATGTCGAAGATTATTATGGAAGAGCTAGGCTTGTCTTGTACAAATGAAAATGCCAGAAGCATGCTCTCTTATAATAGTCTACAACAAACGACCATAGGTTAAATCAAAGATGTGACCTTGGTTTTGTGCACACACCCTGAAATAAGGACAACCCTTAATATTCATGTAATTGATATGCCAGTAAGCAATTACTCAATCATCTTAGGAAGAGATTGGAAATCTTTGACAGGTGGATACCTCTCACTCAAAGAGACACACTTATCCCTTCCTCGGAATGGTAAAAACATCATAGTCCTTAGAGAGGGAAGGATTTCACCTTACATAGAGAGTGTTCCACAACCTAATGTGAATTATATCGAAGAGGACCTAGGGGTGTATTTGATTTTTTCTGAGGAGGATAACATTCCCTTAGAACACATCGACTTAGATGATGGTATGTGGAACATGCACTTTGATGGTTCATGCTCTAATGAAGGAAACAAAGCTTGAATTATCTTGTACTCTCCTATGGGGAAAATTCATAACTTTTCTTATAGTTTGGATTTTGCTTGCACTTACTAAATTCAAAGCTTTATTATTAGGCATTAAAAACGCCTATAATCCGGATTGTGGTCACCTTACAGTTTTTGGGGATTCTGAGCTTGTTGTGAACCTTGTACGTAAGATATACTCTCCTATCAACAAGTTGATGAAACGATATACCCAAACTGTTTGGGCACTTATCTCGAACCTACTATCTTTCAATATTACTCATGTTAAGAGGGAATTGAACTCAATGGCTGATCGGTTTTCTATTTTTGCAGCCTCTCCTAATCGAAAAATTCTACCACACAGACCTGATTGTACTTTTCAATCTCTATATCGTCCACATATCCCCGAAAATATAGAATCATGGCAGGTCTTCCCTAGCGATGAGACCATCTGTGCTTTCATTCAAAATGAACACTATAAGCCCAAGGTAATTATATCCATGGAAGATAACAAGATTCCTAAGGGCTTGACTCCTCTAGAGAGTTCATTTTCATCGAGTGATGTAGGCAATAAAGAGAAACATAAAGAAGAGGAGTCAAAAAGGAAGGTGGGTGAAACCATCCCCTTGAACATTGGAACACCCGAGTCTCCAAAGAATGTTATGTTGGCATGTTTTTCAGACAAAGGAAGAGTATGCATGTTTGTCATTAATGGAAAAGATCACGATCAACAACACAATGAAAATGATGGAATGGCAAGATCAACAGTGTAAGCTTAGGAGGACGAGCAACAATGATCGTTGGATCCCATTCAGAACTCCCGATGACTGTCAGATCCGAATTAAGACTGGAGAAGCGCACAAAAGAGGAGAACAGATCTCAGGCGTCAGATCTGAGTGCGAAGACCGAACATCATCGGATCCAGAAGAAGGAGCATGATCTTTAAGTACAAGATGAAGTGGGCTTAGAAAGTCCCGAAAGCAGGAGGACCATTGATCCAAGAAGGACACGTGGAAAACAGTTAGAGTGTGACAAAGGTTTCGTTTCAGAGTTTTTCAAATCAGAAAATCCAAAGGAAAGAGGTTCTCTAACCCCTCGAACTCACGATATGTGAAATCGTGATAACAATCCTGACCGTTGGAGTCATAGGACACGTGGCAAGCGATTGGAATTTCACTGACTTGCACATTGGAGGAGTCAACGGAGCATGGTGTGGGAACTCGTGATATGCGATATCTCAAAATGATTTGAGCCATCGGATTGAGGGTTGATATGAACCCTTGGATCGAGATATGTTGTGGAACGTTGGATGCAGAGGACACATGGTGAGCGATTGGCATCTCACTGACTGGAAAGTCAAAGGAAGGAAATCCTATAACCTTCCAACTCACGATATGCGAAATTGCAATAAAGATTGGCCCATGGTCATAGATAAGGTCACATCGTCAAAGGATGGAGGAAGGATCTAGCATGAAGCTAAGATCCATTTCAGGGAATGCGACTTGGAGTGTCGAGACATGTCATCACAAGAATGTCAAAATGCAGAAATGCGAAATGCCTCTTTGGCGTAGGCTGTGGTTATCGTCAGTGGTCATGTGAGGGGAATGAGATAGCGTTTGCTAAGCTCTATTTTGGGGATTGCGACATGAGAGAATGGAGCATACCTCTTGAAATCCCAAATTGCGAATTACAAAAACCCTTTATGGATAATCGCTTGTTCACCACCGATGGTCATGTGAGAGGGAAGAGCTAGCACGAAGCTAAGATCCATTTCAGGGATCGCAACTTGGAGTGTCAAGACCCTTTGACACAGGATTGCTGAAATGCGAAATGTGAAACAAATTTTGATTAGGTTTGTGGTCACAACTAGTGGGCATATGGGATAAACGCAAGACCCCGCAGATTTAATCCAACGGTGCTGGTTATTTGAGCATCTGATCGAAGGTCTACTATTGATCTTCATGATTAATTTTTCTATTACGATTTAGTTAGCATAACAAAATCATGGTTCTTGGACAGTTGGCGATTCAGTTGCTAAGGCATTTTTTCCCAAGGAGATTCGAGGTGTAGCCGAAGAGGAAGTGCATAAAAGAAACACACAGTGATTGTGCGTGGTCGGTTGTTCTAACCGAAACAATGAGATGAACTGTAAGAAGGGTAAAATGACAGAATGCAGAGCATGAGATAAAACTCAGATATGAGTAAGAGTCGTTGAATAGACAGAAGCAAGAGCAGAATAGCATGAAGCAAGAGCAGAATAACATAATAGTATGAAGCAGAGCAGAACAGTTTTTGAACCAGAAAAGAATTGCAGAACAATGAAGAAAGGGTAAGAATTGAAATACCTGTATTGTTTGTTTGTCAATCATTTATTCATAATCAGGGAGGAAGGGTGGTGCTAGGGAGGACTGTGGTCCTCTGATATTCAATTTGGTGCTTGAATATTAGAAGTTGGATCTTCCATCTAGTTGTGGCTAGAAAATAGGGTGGCAGGGTGGTGCTTGGGAAAACACAGAGTTTTCTGTATACAAGTTGGTGCTTGTATAAATCCAATTGGTGCTGGAATATTTAGGGAGTTGGTGCTAGAGAAACCAGATATTCAGTTCTCTCAACAAGTTGGAGCTTGTAAAACATAGGTATTAGCCTCACTTTAAGTTGGTGCTCAAACATAGATGATGTACAGAACTTAAAAGACTGCCTATCATTTCGAAGAAGAAGAGGTTTTCTCCCTTTATGGGTTTCCTCGTGAAAAATCTATCTCTGTGTATATATTATGTGTGATTGATGCTCATTATTTATGTTGTCCATATGATGTATAATATTGATGGTCACTTGATGAAAGATTAAAAATGGTTTAATAGACTTAATATTGTTTAAGCACAGTAACAACTGATTCACCCCCCCTCTCAGTTGTCTTAGTAATTTCAACAATTGGTATCAAAGCCAGTTCCTTTTATTCAAAGGTCAATTTGTAAGATTAAA